>PVKA01055824.1:0-10171 GCA_004027165.1 Ctenomys sociabilis
AAAAACAGACAAAGTAACTGGATTGGCTGCAGTCATTGAAAAAAAAAGACAGAAGCATGAGATTCCAAGTCTCCTGAGCTACTTCAGTGTTCTTTTTATTCAGCTAGTTATAAAATCATAAGCTCTCATGCATGACTTCCTCTCTGGAAAAAGTCATAAAAATCATGCCAACAGCTGCGGAGATAGCTCAGTGGCATAATTGCCTGCCTGTAAGCACAAGGTTCAATGTTCGATCCTCAACATCAAATAAAATTAAAAAAAATATATATACGTGCCAGGCTGGGGAGATAGCTCGGCATTCTAAGTGCCTGCGTGGCAAGCAGAACACAGATTCAATCCTGTACACCACATGCCATGCTGGCTCCAGAACCCCAGGTGCACTGTGCCAGCCACTGAAACAAGGGGGTGGTGGTGTACACCTGTAATCCCAGTGCTGGGGACACAGAGACAGGAGGATCACTATGAGTCTGAGTTGCATAGTGAGACCCTTTCCCAAATAAATAAATGATTCTTTAAAAATAATATACTAAGCCCCAAATCATTAAAAATAAGGTTTATCGTTTCATTTGGCAGCAAGAAAAATACATGTTAAAAGAAAGAGGGGGTGGGGAGATGGCTCAGTGGAATAACTGCTTCCCTGGCAAGCGCAAGGGCCTGAGTTCAATCCCTGGTTCTGCCAAAAAAAAAAGGAAGGAAGGAAGGAAGGAAGGAAGGAAGGAAGGAAGGAAGGAAGGAAGGAAGGAAGGAAGGAAGGAAGGAAGGAAGGAAGGAAGGAAGGAAGGAAGGAAGGAAGGAAGGAAAGAAAAAAAAAGGGGGGGACATGGCCAAATAGCTCAGAGGATTAAAGCGCCTGCTGGGGGTGGGGGGTTCCGATCCCTAGGGTGCACTGAGAAGGCAATTGAGACTAGGTGTGGTAACAAGCAACTATCAGCCCAGCTCTTGGGGGGCCGTAAACAGGCAGATCACTAGGAGTCTGATCTAGTGGTGAGACCCTAAACACCCTGTTGACCCTTCCCTAAAAAAAGTAATAGCTCAGGGAACAATACTTTTAAAGTATACAATATTCTTCAGGAATTATTTAAGGAATCCAGGATTTATGCTGAGCTTACCTACACCTGCAAGACAGCCACGGTCCCTGCCTCCTCTAACCCAATTTCATCAGCTCACCTCTTTAATTATGCCTGCCCCTTTCTTATCACTGAATTCCAACTGAGCCAAAGCCTGGTCAATGGACATCCCTCGTATCTAGAATGAAAGGGTAACAGACAAGAGAACAAATAAATTAGTTTACAAAATCAATATTACCTTTTCAATGAAAAGTAAAAGCCTTACATAATCTAAATAACTTTTAGAAATAGATTAAATCCAGGCAAAAGAGAGGAAAAGCTTGAGAAGGTATACCATTCTCTTTAAGTCAAAATCAAACATTTTGATTCTAAAATCTAAAGTCTAATAGTCCAATGACATTTAAAGAGCGCAGACATGACAGAAATGACAGGGTGGCAACGATCCCTGTCACAGCAGTGGGATCTCTTCCTCCTACAGGACAAACGCATCACATCTATGTGTGCTGCTTTGTCTCTGCTCATAACAAATTTCATTTACCAAGGGAAAAGCTGACAGCTCCACGGTACTTAAGTAGTCTGAACCACCTTTTACAGATAGGGAGGGAAAGAAGCTTTAAATTCTCTGGTACACAGCCAGGCTCCTCATGACTTCACTTTAAATATCCAATGTGATTTAGTTTCTTAGAAAATGGGCTGAAATTAAGCAAAACACACGTCTCTCAACAATCATGCTTTGGGTTACATGTAACCAAAAGTACTTGTCTGTAGTACACAAGGTTGGTGTTCCTAGTAACCTTACTCACTTTTTGGGAAAATCAGAACAAAATTTTCTCTTACTGTTGAAGTCCTAGGTGGAAATGGATAGCTTCTTTCCCAAAAGTTTCATTACATAATAACAGCCAGCTTACCAATTTCGCCAAATACCACATCTTGTCTTTGCTGTATTTTATTTGTCTTCGACAATGGTAGATTTCCTTACAGATAGAGGGGAAAAAAGTCTCAGCAGGTTTATCAAAATTACGGTGACATATAAAGTTTCTACTTCTGGTGCCCAACGAAGATAATGCCACAATAAATAAAAAGTCACTAAAAATTTGGACAGTGTCCCTACACAATTACCCTTCACCATCTCACCTTGCTAAAAGAGTACTAAGGCAGAAGTAAAAACTATAAAATGACCAGTTCAGGTTAGTATTTGCAACATGTCTGTCCAGAAAAATAGTAAGAAATACATGAAAGTATGTGGAAAGCATTTAGCTAGTTAGCATTTAATAACTTAAAGTTGGGTGTGTAACTCATTTCCTTTTTAATCATCTAATACACAACATATAGATCACAAATAATCTTTCTCACGTTGTATTAGTACTTGTCTATAGCACACAAGTTTGGCATTCCTGGTAACCCTACTCCTACACAATGCATCCAGACTCCTGTCCTCCTCCCCTCCCTTCCCTGCCTGCTGCTGCACCTGCCGAGCCCCTTCTTCTTTTGTACTTGTTTATAATGCAGGATATGTCTGCATGCCTGGTGTGGAGCTGGCATATAACACGTTCCAACTTCTTTCCCCCCTTTCCTCCCCTCTATCTTTACACCATTATTTCATTTGATGTAACTATAAATAGTTACATCAAAATATAAAACATAGGGAAGTTAAGAAAGTTATCTGTTTAATCTCTACATTTTTTTTTTCTGCTTTCTCTTTTTCTTGTGCTGGGCATTGATCTCAAGGCCTTGCCTGTGCTAGGTAAGCACTCTACCACTGAGCTTAATTCCCATTATTCTTGGTCCTTTTTATTTCATTTTGAGATAGTCTCACTAAGTTGCCCTCAAACTTCAATACTCCTGCCTCAACCTCCTAAGTAGCTGAGATTTATAGAACTACACGCTGAGTGACCTTTTTCTTAATTCTTAATCAAGTGGAACATCTTTAAAAAAAACTCATTAAGGGTAAGAGGTGGTGGCACATGTCTGTAATTCCAGCACTTGGGAGATAAGCAGGAGGATTGTTGCAAGTTGGAGACCAGCCTGTGTTACAAAGTGACCTCAAGGACAGCCTGAATTGCATAGTGATCCTGTCTGAAAACAACAAAATAAAACAAAAACAACCTCATTAAGAAACTCTCCTAAATTAAAAAAGAGGAAATAAAACCATACACATTCAGATCAATACCTAGCAAGTGAATCTTAATGAAATACATATCATCGACTTCATAGAAAAACTAAGCAAATGACATGGCCTTTGTTGTTACTCAGATAAGTCATTATCCAATAGTTTTGAATATCATAGGCCTATAAAAGATGTTAAATGGAATAATTTTAAATTAACACAAAAAGACGTGTTATGTACATGTGTCAACTCTTCACAATGAATATAGTGAGAATATACACTATAGACACCCTTTTTTTTTTGGCAGAACTAGGGATTGAACTCAGGCCCTTGCACTTGCCATCTCCCTGGCCCGATTATACACTATAAACATGTACCACACTAAAAAAAATTTTAAAATAAAATACAGTAATGCTATTTCTAAAGAACTTGCCAAACCTTTTCCTAAGGATTTAAATGTTCTCATCCTATTTCTTAAACTTCTAAGCACATGTCTTTGTCACAGTGAGCTTACATTAACCTGAAGGTTAACTTTTTCTCAGACTAGAACATTCACTAGCAGTTTGGAGAGGGTAAAATTACTCTAAACATCTAAAGGCTGGGGACATAGCTCAGCAATCTGAGTACCTGCCTGGAAATCCCAAGGACCCGGGTCCGATCCCTGGCACCACATGCCATGCCAGTCTCAGAACCGAGAATGGTGGTGCATGCCTGTACCCCAGCTCTGGGGAGGCTGAGACAGGAGGATCACTACAAGTCTGAGCTGCATAGCAAGACCCTGTATCAAATAAATAAGTAAATAAATAAATAAATAAAGAGAATACAGCTTTCCAGTAGAAACCTAGTGATTTTCCAATCCTGGGTTAAAAGCTGTGTGTACAAAAAGAAAAAAAGTATGTTTGTATTCAAATATACAACACCAGAAAGTCATAGTCTTACATGCTCCTCACTGGTCTAAGTCACTTCCAACGTGCCACGATCCATTCTCAAGAGCTCCTCAGCAAGCCCAGTGGAGTGAGAAGTCTGTGTGCCTCAACCACTGGCTTAGTTTGAGTTAAAGCAGAATACTCTAGGAAGTTACATGATTCAAACAAGTACAGCAATGACATCTTTCTATACTACAAAGAGATACATTTCATACATTTTCTGTCAACTAAAAGATCATGTAAACTTTGGTATATTCTTTTTCTTAACACAGAAAAATAAATCGGGGCTGGGGAAATGGCTCAGTAGAATAAGCGCTTCCCTGGCAAGCACAAGGGCCTGAGTTCAATCCCCAGTTCCAACAACACAGAAAAATAAATCACTGCTAGCCATATAAGCAGAGCACTTTAGAAAAACTAGAAGATTAGTTCTACTCACTGCTGGTCTGCGCGGTTCGCCAGGCAGTTGTGGAGGATAAACAATTGTATTCTTTTTCTCCCATTTGCGAGAAATGTCAAGAGGAGCACTCATGTGGATGTGTGACTGGGGTAAAGCACTGTGCGATGGGAGAAGCCTGTGAAAAAAGAACCTTTTTTAGAACTTTTTGGCAGACTTTACATATCTTTAGAACCACATCTGACCAGAATCACAAGCAAAAATCTGCCCAAAGCATTCATCAATAAGGGCTATCTTTTTATAAAACATCACAAAGGGAGGTTACTGGAGGCTGAGTAGAGTGAAAAGTCAGAAACTCAGGTGAGTCAAACAGTAAGCTGCTACTAGGCCAGGATCTTCCACTCTGACTGACCAATAAATACTGAGTTTAGATGTAGGTCAGGACAGTCTCAAACAAAATTCAAGACATACTGAATCCCCAATCTGACCTATGGAATTGCCCAACTTTGTTGAGTTAGCTAAACAAATACACAATACAATTAGAGAACGGCACAAAACCACTTATACTAGGGGCCAGGGAGATGGCTCAGTTAAGCGCTTCCCTGGCAAGTGCAAGGGGTCTAAGTTCAAACACCAGTTCTGCAAAAAATAAATAAATAAATAAATAAATAAAATCACTTATATTGAAAATAAAGGACACAGATGGGAGAGGATGCTGGAGATGCTTCGGATGACTCGTGAACAAGATCCAGAGGATGGGGCATACATTCCCACCAATGCAAACACAGGAGCAGCAGCATCTACACCAGAGGTACACAGATGAGAAGCAGCCTTGGAGGTCTGACTGAACAAGGAATTGCTTAAATACCGGGAAACACCAGAAAAGTGCAAACAGAGGATTTCTGTCCATCCAAAATAACGGGCTGACACCTGATGATGAAGACCTGAAATTCACTATGCCTCGATCCACTCCAGTGTAAATGCCCGTTCTCCTTTACCATCTCCCCAGCATCTGCTGCACCTCTTCATCACTGAATAAAACAATCCCGGAACGGTGTTCTAGAGTCTATCCTCAATGTCCTGCTCATCTTGTCCTACCAGAGCCATTCCCAAGGCCCACAGATGCAATCCATGAAATGTTGCTCACATGCCTACTTGCCTCCATGTAACTGTTACCATCCGAGCTCGGGAACTGTTATCTTTCAGAACTACACAAACAGCTTCTGCCAAATGACTTCTCTTCCATCAACGTCCCCAGGAGAGCCTAGCCTTCTCTCCCTGCACACCAAAGGAATTACTTTTCTGTGATACATAGGGTGACCATATTAAAAAAATTTTAAATACTTATCACAATGGAAGACGCATAGCTATTACTTCCCCTCACACTATGCCCCCTCACCTCAAGCATTTATTCCATTGCCCTTGACTTTTCTAAAGCAGTTCTGGAAGTCCTTTCTCATGAGCATCTTTAGCTGTGTTGCTGCAGCTGCCTCAATATCCTGTGTTGATTCCAAGCCTTTACCTTTGACTTGGGAGAAGAGTCCAAAGTCCTGTGATGCTTGGTAGTGAGTAAGGTGGGTGAGGGCCCACCAGTCTTTTCATGAGCCCGCCTTTCCTTGGAACAGTACTCAGCAGCGGCACTCACTGTAGTGATCATGCCTTATAAAAATACTCACAAAACGGTTTTACACAGTTACTTCATTAAGTGGCAAGAGCAATGAAGGAACTATTTTGAAGATTTTGAAGGGGATTAACAGCAATGTGTGTTTTACTGCAAAAAAATTTTAATTTACTGTATTTACTGATCACCCCTTTACTGGACTACTACTGTCAAACTCGTTATTGAGATGAAGTAAATGTGGTATTTTAGTTCATCTTGCAGTGTCACTGACAACTGCGTCTCAGTGTCAAGCTAGGAGATACCTATATAGGAAGAGAAGTTCAAAAAGCAAGGATACCTAGGAACAAGGGCCACTCTGATACCACATTATGATCTTGAAATGCTGTTTCCTACTGAAAAGAACTAGACTTGTAAGAGAAACAGCTAACCACACAACTTGGACAAAAGACATGAGAAGAGCAAGGAACATTTTATCACATGAGCAGGCAAGGACCCAGGAAGCCACCTTGTGGGTGCCCACAGAGCAAAGATGGGATAATGAATGCTTGGGTTACCAAGAATTATTTAAGATAACTGCAGTCAGTTAAGCACATTAAATGTTGAAATCCTTGAGATTAAAGAGAAAAAAAAAATATTTCACAAATGATATCACTGGTCGAGTAGATTTCCCACCGTTCTGCACAGCACTGGTCCTTCCACCACAGCAACCATTGAAGAATAGTAGCCATGTCCCTCCACTATCCCAAGGTCATAGGCCTCAACAAGGGCCACAAGGTGACTCAGAATGTCAGCAAACCAAGGCATGGCCACCATCGCAGACACCTCACCAAACACACAAGTTGATGCAGGACATGATCTGGGAGTGTGCGGCTTCACCCCCTACAAGCGGTGCACCATGGAGCTGCTCAAGGTCTCCAAGGACAAATGCACCCTCAAGTTCATCAAGAAAAGGGTGGGAATGCACATCCCTGCCAAGAGGGAAGTGTGAGGAGCTGAGCAATGTGCTGGCCATCATGAGGAAGGCAGCTGCCAAGAAGGACTGCGTCTCTCCGGAATAAAGCTTTGCACAAAGTTAAAAAAATGTTATCACTAAATGGCCAAGTAAGCCAGGCGTGGTGGCGCAGGCCTGTAATCCCAAATCCCAGCACTCAGGAGGCTGAGGCAGGAGGATTGTTATGAGTTCGAGACCAGCTTGAGCTAGAAAGTGAGCTTAAGGCCAGCCTGAACTGCATAGTGAGACCTTGTCTCAAAAAGATAAAAAAAAAAAAAAAATGGCCAAGTAATAAAGAGTTTGACTTATACAAAGTTAGTAATTAAGAAATAACAATTACAGTAGCATCATTCTGTGATCTATAATTAATTAAAGGGTAAACAAGGCAGATGAGAAATCATCCATGAGAGGGTGGCAGAGGTGGTGATGGTGGAAGAGGTGCCAGAGGAAGAAGAGGAGGAGGAAAAAGAGGGGAAACAGCTGCTGAACTGATCAGTCTTCTAGGTTCAATAAAGGAACACAGAGAAAAAGAAACAGTACATAATATCATGGGGGTATACACAGCGAAATCCAAGCTCTAACGACCTCTTCAAGTTACTGTCTCCAACAAATAAATTATCAGTGGAAAAAAGGAGAGAAGAGAATTGATTAAAGAAATTACAGATTAAAAGACTTAAGGGAAATGTTAAGTTTCATATGTAAACTGTTATAATTTCTATAGTATAGTAGCTAGGAAGCCACTGGAAATGTAAATATTAACCGAAAATGTACTTTCAAGTAACACCAAATGAAAATGATATAGCATGGAAAATTAAGGATAAAATAGTACAGGGTACATTTGTTCCAAAATATGTTGAAGAGGGCTGGGGACATAGCTCAGCCATAGAGCACTTGCCTAGCATGTCAGCATGTCAGGCTGTTGGTTCAAACTCCCAGGACTTAAAGCGTGATGACAGAGAGTAAAGGATCACAGATGAGCCTGGCTGTGGGAATGAATGAAGCAGGGAATTAATTAGCAAGTTACCACAAACTTTGATATTTCTGCACTGCCCAAAGTATAGAGTCCAATGTCAGGGCCAGGAAGATGTTTCAGTGGAATAAGCGCTTCCCTGGCCAGCTCACTGTCCTCAGCAAGAGAGGGGAGGCGCTTCATCATCAACCTGCATCTCTCCTTCTTGGTCTTATTCCCTTGAGGGTCTACCAAGTAAGTGTCTGTGAGGTGTACTCTTCACATCCTCATGCCTTTACTCATGTTTTCTCCTCCCTCACTATCTCTTGAATGAAAAACCCTCTGTTAAATTCAAGTTCAAATGTTACCCTGTGTGAAGCATCACCTAGTCCTGTCTCCAAGATAGGAACTCCCTCCCACACTGTGTGAATACTGTGTGCTTGCCAGCCATTCAGCAATGACTTGCACCACAGTACCATCCCATAGTATAGCATTTGGCTTCTATGTGGCTATACCTGAATGAGTTCTTGTACTACGAGGGCAGGGGTCAAGCAACTTGGAGACTACTCTGTTCTGGTACCAAGGTCAATGAGCAAACATTTAACCCCAACTTAAAACACTTACAGTGGCTGTATTTTGGCAGATCCATCCTTTCTAGCTACCTCACAACCACCTACCTACCTATCTATATAAAAGTTGGGGGCCAGCCAGATAGCTCAGCAGACTAAAGCACCTGCTTAGGCAGATGCGGAAGGGGGGGTTCATACCTGCCTGCCATGAGCCCCCCCCAGGCATGCCGAGACAGCAATTGGTGTGGCCGTGGTGGTGTGCACCTGTAATCCCAGCGCTTGGGAGGCTGAAAAACAGGAGGATCGCTACAAATCTACACAGCGAAACCCTGTACATCCTGTATTAAATATATTTAAAAAAAAAAAAAAACTTGGATGACAGATTTGGTGCAGCATTTTGTTTTTTTAGTCCTCAAATCATCCAGACTACAAAATCAAACAACCTCTTTCCTCCCTAGTGAATTATTTCTTCTCATTTGCCATCTCATATCCCAATATTAAAACCAGGACCATCACAATACATAATAAAATCTGGACCTTTGCCATGCATATTTACTTTACAATGTTTTACATGAAAAATACACAACTAGGATACCAGATATCAAGCGAGCAGAGCTCCTTAATGAGGTGGTGAGGGCAGATGCTGTGGAGTCCTGAGGACCTGAGTCTAAATCGCTACTCTCCAACATACTTCATGTGGCTTGGGGGAAGCCACATAGCTATCCAGATCTCAATTTTGCCATCAGTGAATAAAATAACAATAGTTACTTCACACAGTTTGTAAGAGGCTCACATAAGATACAAGTATAATTCTTGACCTGACACCTACACGGGCACAATGAATTTCATACATAATGACTTAGTAAAGGGAAAAAAAAATGGTTTTATGAGTGGATTAGTAAAATACCCAATGTCCAGTGTTCATTGGCCATGATGAACTCTGATGGCTAATGAGCACATCTGTATATATATCTAACACAGCACATCTTAGTTCTCTACACTTTCCTTCCCCTTCCACTCCCCTCCCTCCTCCAGGTAGCTACTATATTTTAAAATTCAGCCCTCTGAACAGCTCTCCTCCCATGTCACCTCAGAATAAATCCTGAGCTACAGACTTCATATTACATGTGTTCATGAGCCTCCACGTTTCTTCACAGCTCCAATTAGTAGACACACTGAGTTTGTCATGTTTTGGAGCCTCACTCAGAAAGGATTTGGACGATATCCCTGTTAGTGTGTGTGTCCTTACTTTATCTCTTGTCTCATCCCTGACAGCATGATGACAGAAACAAAAACCTCTGACTTCAATTCTTCTTCCATACTAACAAATCAGAAAGATTTCAATGGGGTAGATTCCACACCCTTCATAACCCACCCCATGTAGCATAGTGCCTTGCAGCCCTCAAGTCTTTCATACAGGCCAGGCAGCTACTAAAGAGGCCAGAAGAAGGATTCCAAATTCAAGGCTGGCAGAGGCAACTTAGCAAGACCCTATCTCAAAATGAAGCAACGAAAATGGCTGGAGATATACCATAGAACGTCCTGGG
>PVKA01055825.1:0-10144 GCA_004027165.1 Ctenomys sociabilis
AAGAAGAAGAAAAAGAAGAAGAAAAAGAAAAAGAAGAAGAAGAAGAAGAAGAAGAAGAAGAAGAAGAAGAAGAAGAAGAAGAAGAAGAAGAAGAAGAAGAAGAAGAAGAAGAAGAAGGGGAAGAAGAAGAAGAAGAAGAAGAAGAAGGGGAAGGGGAAGAAGAAGGGGAAAGGGAAGGGGAAGGGGAAGAGGAAGCACCCAACCATATAAAGCAAATTAACACACATGAAAAATAAAATAAGCACTAATACAATTGTAATGGAGGACCTCAATACCCCAGTGTCACAAATAGATAAACTAAACACCCAACAACATCAGAATATACATTCTTTCCAACTGTATAGGGATGTTCTCCAAAACATACCACATACTAGCTCACAGAACATGGTTAAGTAAATGTAAAAGGATTGAAATTATCCCATGCATACTACTTGACCATAGTAAAATGAAATTGGAGATCAATAGCAAAAGACAAAACCTTCGTAACACATGAAAATTAAATAACACACTCCCAAAAAACAAATATATCTTCTTTAGTTTAGATTAAACTAAAGAAGAAATTAGAAAGTTTCTACAATTAAATGGTAATGACAATACAATGTACTGAAATTTATGGGACACAATGAAAACAGTTGTATAAGGGAAATTTATAGTAGTGAATACCTGTATTGGAAAAAGAGTGAGCTTAAATTAACCTTATGTTAAACTTCAAGCTTCTAGAAAAAGAATAGCAAGTCAAGCTCAAAGCTCTTACCAGGTAGTAAGTTATAAAGATTAGAGCAGAGGGGCCAGGGAGATGGCTCAGTGGAATAAGCACTTCCCTGACAAGTGCAAGGGCCTTAGTTCAATTCCCAGTTCCACAAAAAAAAAAAAAAAAAAAAAAAAAGGATCAGAACAGAAATTAATTTAATGGTGGCTAAGTGTCATAGTCTGGATTTTTTTTAACAAGAGGAACAGTATAATATAGGACACATATTATAAGATTAGTTTATAAGGAATCACCCAAGAATCATATACGACAAGTGCAGGAAATTATTCACACACTAAATACTAAATAACCCAGCTGAGGGCCTGGATCCTACTTCATGAATCTGTGCCTGAAAGGCCGAAGGTCAGTGATGGAAGCTAGAAAGCCTATGCCAGCAGATGAAGGATCTGTGCTAGCAGGCTGAGGGATCTGAACTGGACCTAGGAAATAATGTTCAAGGCAAGCTTTAGGCCTCCCCCAAAAGTACCACAGCCACCATCCTCAGCAACAGTGAGGTTCCAAGTTTCTCCAGGGATGAGGAAAGCTGAGTTCCCATCAAGAAAACCAATGCAACAAGCTGCTCCATGAGGCTGAGCAGTGTACCATCTTCCCTGCCAGGGCCAGGAAGCGATGCTCAAGATGAGGACCACTAAGTTCATTGGAAAAGCCAGCATAATAAGACCCTCCAGCAGTACAGCCCAAGAGAAATAACAGCTTCCACCAGCTCCAACAGCTTCTCCAAACAGCACCCCCAACAGCATTTTAGCAGCTTCTCTTGTTCTGCCATTTATGCTGTTGGCAACAACTATCAGACGGATGTTTCCACACCCAGCACCATGATAGTTTAATTCAGCTGGGTGTAATAAGTTGACCACCAGTTAGAAATCCACTACACTAAGAAAACAATACAAATAATAAATGAATCAAAGAGTTGGTTCTTTGAAAGATTAAATAAAATTGACAAACCCTTAACCAACCTTATCAAAAAAGAAAGAAAGAAAAGGATTCTAATCCATGTCATTGGGAATGAAAGGGATCAATTACAACAGATTTTGCAGGAAAAAAAAAATCAGTACCTACCCCAACAACCTATATTCTAGTAAGATAAACAAAAACTGAAGAAATGGACAGATTCCTAGATGCATATGAATTACCAAGGGCTGGGGAGCTAGCTCAGTGGAATAAGTGCTTGCCTGGCAAGCACAAGGTTCTGAGTTCAATCCCTGATACCAAAGCTAAATCAAGAAGATATTTAAAAAAATTAAATAAACCAGTATCAGTCAATGAAACTGAAAATGTAATTAAAAGCCTATGAACAATGAAAAGTCCAGGCCTTAACAGAGTCACTTCTAAATTCTGCTAGAAATTTAGAGATCTAATACCACTACTTCTCAAACTCTTTAATGAAATGAAAAGGGAAGCTATATTCCCAAATTCATTCCTGGAAGAAAGCATTACCCTGATTCATAAACCAAATAAGGCGAGGTTGGGGAGATGAGTCAGTGCATAAGCACCTGCCTGTCGAGCATAAGGTCCTGAGTTTGATCCCCAGCACCCCCCAAAAAAGATTTACATCAGAACCAAAGAAGGATCCAGCCAAAAAAGATAATAATAGATCAATCTCCTTAATGAACATAAAGGCAAAAATCTTCAATAAGCTACTGTCAAATAGAATGTAGCAAATCATCAAGAAGATTACACATTGTGGCCAAGTAGGATTCATCCCAGTGATGTAGGAGGGGTCAACCTATGCAAATGAATAAATATAATACACCATATCAACGTAGTCAAGGGCAAAACTAATATGATTATGTCAATAAATTCAGAAAAATATAATATTTGATGTAGTCTAATACATTTCTTCACTGTTAGTGGGAATGTTCACTGTTAGTGGAAACCACTGTGGAAATCAGTGTGGAGAGTCCTCAAAAAAGTAGGAGCTGACGCCAACAATATAGTTCAGTGAACTAAGCACTTGCTTAAGCAAGCACAGGCACCAGGTTTTGATCCCACTGACGCCAGCCCCTGAGCCACACAGAGACCAGGCATGGTGGTGAATGCTTGTACTCCCAGCGCTGGGATGGACGAAAACAGGAGGATCACTTGGAGTCCAAGCTGTGAGTGAGACCCTGTACCAAGAAAATGAAAAACCTAGGACTTGATATCTCATTCGACCCAGTTATTCTCTTCTTGGTATTTTTCCAAAGGAATTGAAAGTATCATACCACAGCAATACATGCACACCCATGTTTATAGTGCCACAGTTTGTAATAACTAAATCTTCGGAATACCCCAAATGTCCATCAACCAATGAATGGATAGAGAGGTAGGTTTTTTACATATAATGGAGTACTCTGCCAAAAAGAAAGATAAACTTGAGAAACGTCTGGGTAAATGGGTGTGCTTTGAGACCATACTATTAAGTGAAATAAATTAGACACATATATGTAAATATCACATAGTTTCCCTGGTGTGATAAACTGAAAGTGTAAATAAGGAGCAAAATGTATCATAGATACTGTAAAATTGGAAGAAAATGTTCAAATGAGAAAGGGAACAGGAGTGGGAGGGTTTGAAAGAGAAAAAGGTGGGGGAAGCTGGAGAGACAGCTCAGCAGACTAAGTGCTGGCTTAGGTGAGCACAGCAACCACCCTGACCTCCGGCACCACATGCTGTGCCAGCCCCACCCCTGGGCACACCAAGCTGGCAACAGAATCCAGGCATGGTGGTGCTCACCTGCAATCCCAGCATTGGGAAGGCTGAAAACAGGAGAATTAATATGAGTCTGAACTGTGTAGTGAGACCCAGTGACAAATATATTTTTTAAAAAAGCACAAGTGGCCAGGGAGATGGCTCAGTGGAATAAGCGCTTCCCTGGCAAGCACAAAGGCCTGAGTTCAATCCCTGGTTCCGGAAGAAAAAAAAAAAAAAAAAAAAAAACTTAAAAAAAGGACAAGAGGCCGGGCGTGGTGGTGCATGCCTGTAATCCCAGCACTCGGGAGGCTGAGGCAGGAGGATTGTCGTGAGTTCGAGACCAGCCTGAGCTACAAAGTGAGCTTAAGGCCAGCCTGAACTGCATAGTGAGACCCTGTCTCAAAAAGACAAAAAAAAAAAAAAAAAAAAAAAAAAAAAAAAAAAAAAAAAAAAAAAAAAAAAGGACAAGAAAAAAAAAAAGAGGGTTGGGGAGATGGCTCAGTAGAATAAGTGGAAAGCACAAGGGTCTGAGTTCAATCCCCAGTTCCACAAAAAAAAAGAATATAAGGAAAAAATTAAAATTTTATTTTATAAATAAAGAGGGGATGAAGGGAAGAGAATAGGAAAAAAGAAAAAAGCAAGATATAGCACATACAGGTACAAATTCCTTTGATGAATGTTATCACTATGTATATCGAAAACATATCAATAAAATAAAATGAAAACAGCTCCTGAATCACACACACACACACACACACACACACACACACACACACACACACACACACACTGAGTAAAACAAGCCACAAAAAAAAATGGACCAAGGACTATCATGGTTTAGATCTAAATTGTTCCCCTAAAGTCTCATGTGATTAAATCATGGGGAACTTACACTCGCCAGTGGTTGAGCCGCTGGTGACGTCAGTAGTTGAGTGTGCTATTAGAAGGTGGGGCCTGTCCAGATGTGGGTCCCTGGAGACACAACCTGGATGGTGTATTCTCATCCGTGACATGAGAAGCTTGACCCTGCCAGGACCCTCCCTTGTGCCACTTCTGAGTTGGAGCCAGCTGACCCTGGACTGAACACACTGAAGCTGTGAGCTGAAATGAAGCCTTCTTTCCTTTAAGTTGTGATGTTTGTTCCAGGAAAGTGAGTAATACAAAGAAATAAATGTAAGATGTGAAACTACTAGAAGAAAACTCTGGCAAAGCACTTTGGGACATTAGTATAGAAAAAAAAAAAAAAAAGCACAGGTAACAAAAATAAAACTAGAGATCCAGCCCAGCCTGGGCCCAGCAAGCGTGTCAGAGAGCTTCCAGCTTCCCTGCGCCCGCAGGAGCCCTCCAGACCAAAATTCAGGCATCTGTGTGAGTGAGAATCTCTACCATGCCTTTAGGACCCTTGCAACCCTCCAGAGCCCCTGTCCCCTAGCCTACTGAGTGAGTGAGAATTACTGCCACTCTCTCAGGAACCCCAGATCCAACCCGAGCCCAAATGCAGATAGTATGTGGAAGAGCTTCTGTGCTCCCCTGTGCTCCCTCGGCCAGGAGCACAACAGAGGGGCACCAGAGGCTCACTGTTGTGCCACCGGGGCACAACAGGTTCACTTCCAAGGGCTGCAGCAGGAAGGAGCTGAACACAACAGCTAGACCCAGGCCAGGCATAACTGGATAAACTCAAACTTAATATATCAGCAGACAAATCTCATTATGTGCTAAGGTATATACAGAACCAAAGCTCTACACCAAAGGTCAGAGGTCAGTGCTATACAAAATGACAAAGACAAGGAGCAAAAAGCAATCTCAGGCCTCAAACCCACCATGACAAGTGCAGAGGATGCTAGCTCAGCTGAAACGAATGAATTAACAGAGTTGGAAGCAAAGAAACAACAGCAGAAAGGTATAGAGGAACTCAGACCAGAATTAATTTCTGAAATAAAAAAAAGAAATCTCTGAATTCATAGTGTCTGAAGTAAAGAATCTAATACAGAAATGTATGGGGGAAACCCAGTGCCCACACAGAACAAGTGCAGAGAACACTCAGCTGAAATGTATGAATTAACAGCATCACAAGCAAAGAAACAACAGTAGAAAGGTATAGAGGAACTCAGATCAGAAATAATCTCTGAAATAAAAAAAGAAATCTTTGAAATCATAGCATCTGAAGTAAAGAATCCAATATGGAAATATATGGAGGAAATTCAATTTGGAAAAAACTGCATTAAAAGAATTAATAGCTACCTCCAAAGCAGACATTGAAGACGATGCCAAGATGAACAATGTGAGACTAATAGGCATCAATGAGAAAGATGGAGTCAATACAAATGATATAAAAAGAATATGGGCAGAAGTAATAGCAGACAACTTCCCAAATATGAGGAAACAATCTGACATTCAGATAACCGAAGCATATAGAATGCCAAATAACTTCAACTCAGCTAAAAACACACTGAGACATATAACAGTCAAGATCCCAGAAATTCAGCTCAAGAATAATATACTGAAAGCCACTAGAGAAAAGAAGTAGATCACATTCAAAGGAAAACCCATCAGAATTATGGCCGACTTCTCTTCACAAACCACAAAGGCAAGGAGAGCGTGGAGCAGAGCACTTCAAGTCCTCTATGAAAACAAATTCTAACCCAGACTACTATACCCTACAAAATTCTCTTTCAAGTTTGATGGACAAGTGAAATACTTCCATGACAAAGGACAACTAAAGAATTTCATGATGACAAAGCCAACCATACAAAGATGTTCTAGAGAGGGAACAAAATGTTCAGAACTCCACCAATGGAAACAAGAAATCCACTAAATAGGGCAAACAATTAAACACAGGACAAAAAGGAGTAAACAAGAGCAGGTAAATAACATGTCAATCATAAGTCAGCACATCTCAATTATAACCATCAATGTAAATGGACTCAGTTCACCACTGTGCCAGTCTTTTTCTCTTAATTGGTGAACTGAGTCTGCTATTACTTCTGCCCATATTCTGCATCGTCTTGCAGGTGATGGATTATGTTTTCCTGCATCCTAGTGGTTTTTAAGAGACCCTTTCTCACCTTTTCACTAGCTGCACCAGCATCCTCAAGATCTGAAACTCTATCTTCACTTTCACTCAAATGGTTTTGTAGACTCATGATTGAGATTTTAAGTTCTTCTACATCTCTTCAACTCTGCTTCATGTGATCCATTTCTTTCATGTATTGCTCATTTAAATAATCCATCATATTTCTAATCTCCTCTATTTTTTTAATCAATGTCTTCTTTAGAGGTAGCTATTAATTCTTTTAATGCAGTTTTTCCAAATTGGATTTCCTCCATATATTTCCATATTGGATTCTTTACTTCAGATGCTACGATTTCAAAGATTTCTTTTTTTATTTCAGAAATTATTTCTGATCTGAGTTTCTCTATACCTTTCTGCTGTTGTTTCTTTGCTTGTGATGCTGTTAATTCATACATTTCAGCTGAGTGTTCTCTACACTTGTTCTGTGTGGGCTTTTCCCCCATACATTTCTGTATTAGATTCTTTACTTCAGACACTATGAATTCAGAGATTTCTTTTTTTATTTCAGAAATTAATTCTGGTCTGAGTTCCTCTATACCTTTCTGCTGTTGTTTCTTTGCTTCTGCCTTTGTTAATTCGTTTCAGCTGAGCTAGCATCCTCTGCACTTGTCATGGTGGGTTTGAGGCCTGAGATTGCTTTTTGCTCCTTGTCTTTGTCATTTTGTATAGCATTGACCTCTGACCTTTGGTGTAGAGCTTTGGTTCTGTATAACCTTAGCACATAATGAGATTTGTCTGCTGAGTTTATCCAGTTATGCCTGGCCTGGGTCTAGCTGTTGTATTCAGCTCCTTTTTGCTGCAATCCTTCTGGCACAACTGTGAGCCTGTGGTCCCCCTCTGTTGCTCCCCTGGCCCAGGGAGCACTGGAAAGCACTGAAGCTCTCCCACACACTCACTGGGCTGTGCTGGGGTGGATTGGGGGGCCAAAGAGTCACAAAATTTCTCACTCACTCAGCAGGCTTGGGGGCGGGGGCTCCAGGGAGTTGCGGGAGTTGCGGGGATGCAGTAGAGACTCTCACTCACACGGGTGCCTGAGTCTTGCTCTCTGGGTCTCTCGCCAGCGGTGCAGGGAAGCTGGATGTTCTCCCACATGGGCTGGGCTGGGGCAGATCGGGCCAAAAGAGTATCAGAAGTTCTCACTTGCTTGGTGGGCTTGGGGCCGGAGGTTCTGGGGAGTTGCAGGGGAGTGGGGGCACAGTAGAGAGTCTCACACACGTGGGTGCCTAGGAAAAAAAAAAAACTTTGTATAGTCCAATTAAAGTATAGCAAATCGACATTTCTCAAAAAAAGATATGCAAATGACCAACAAGTATATGAAAAATTGCAGAGAAAGGAAAACCCTTATACACTGTTGGTGGGATGTGAGTTAGCATGGCTATTACGAATGTTTCTCAAAACAACTTAAAGTAGAAAATTATGATCCAGCAACCCCACTACTGGGCATATATCCAAGAGAATAAAATCATGTAGAAGAAATATCTGTGCATCTCCATTTATTGTGGCATTGTTCACAGCAGCCAACATGTGCAGTCAACTGAGGTAGTCATCAGCAGGTGGATGACTGAAGAACTTGAAGGTTCTTCACACATAGAAATGATAATTATGGGCCGGGGAGATAGCTCAGTGGAATAAGCACTTCCCTGGCAAGTGTGAGGGCCTGAGTTCAATCCCTGGTTCCACCAAAAAAAAGAAAAAGAAAAGAAAAGAAACGATAATTACACCACAAAAACACATGTATCCACTTATAATACTGCAGCCCATAAATATGTGTAATTAATATGAACTAATGTATGAGCTTCTAGTGGCTTGTTTAATGATAAAAATAACTATATTGTTATACTCTAAGAGATAGTGATCTTTTCTTTGCATTTTGTTTAATGTGTTTGGGACAGGGTCTCACTATGCAGCTCAGACTCATAGTGATCCTCTTGTTTGCAGCCTCCCCAGAGCTGGGATTATAGGCATATGTCACCACATCTGGTTTCAGTGGCTGGCTCAGTGCACCTGGCGGCAGGGCTGGCATGGTATGTGGTGCCAAGGATAGATCCCTGGTCCCTGTACTTGCCTAAGCAGGCGCTTAGTCCACTGAGCTATCTCACCTGCCCTTCTTCTTTACATTTTTATCTTGTTTTACTAAAACAAAGCACAATCAATGTAATATTATGAAAAAAAGTTCAACCTGAATCTCAAATTTGCTTAATCAGTTTACTGGAAACACAGAATATGAGACAATCTAATAACCCAGGCTCAACAACTAAACTATGAGGAAGAAAGCATACAGAGGCAATATAGGGTGAAAAGCACCTGAGAACTACATCAGCACAACTGTGACTGTAGGACCTTCTCCAGATCCTGATTTAAACCATTCTTTCGTTAACTTTTAAAATACTGATTGATTGATTGATTGATTGATTGATTGCACTAATGCAACTTAAACCTGGGCTTTTACACTGAACTACATTTCCAGCCCTTTTCTTTCTTTCCTTCTTTCCTTTTTTCTTTTTGGGACAAGTTCTTACTAAGTTGCTAAGTTGCTCTACCTGGGCTACCCTGTAGACCCTGTAGACTCTGTCCTAAGTCGCAGTCCTCTTGCCTTAGCCTCACAAAGTGTTGGGATTCCAGGTGGGCACCACCTTGCCTGGCTTTTTTCTTCATTTTTAACACAAGTGAGACAATGAGAAATCTGAAGAGATAAGGTACTTATTAATACTATTAAGAAATGATATTGTCATTCTTTTGTTGAATCCTAATCTTCCAGAATTTGAATATACTGAAATATTTGTGGATTAAATTATACCATGTCTGGGATGAATGGAATGAATGTCCAAATATTTGAAGGAAGTGGGTGAAGGTGAAAGTGAGGCAAGACTCTTGAGCTGGTTAATTCTGAGACAGTAATGGGTTCTGCAAAGTTTGTTATACCACTTTCTCTACTGTTGTTTGTACTTGAACTTTTCATAATAAGAGGCATATATATATATATATATATATATATATATATATATATATATATACATAATTTTTCACACAGTTAAATATTTGGATGTAACAACAAACTGGACAACTATAAATCAAAATTATACATATAAATTCTGGCACACAGCAGTATAGGTAAGTTTTCTTTCTAAACTGCTTAATTTGTTCTATAATGCTATAAAAATTGTAGGAAAGACAAAGCAAGCTAGCCCACTATTCCCATGAGCTAAGGCTTCTCCCAGGCTCTGCAAGTGACAGATATCTCAGAAGGACTTGGCAGGAAGCTATCTGGCTCCATAAACTATGGCCCTTACAGGCAAATACATTTCCCCTCCACTCCATGCCTTTTCTTGCAATTGTGCCTGAGGAAATCATACAAAATCTGAAATGTCAGCAACACTGCCTGCAAAATGATGTCCACTAAAAAAAAGCATGTCAGCCGGGCGTGGTGGCACACGCCTGTAATCCCAGCACTCGGGAGGCTGAGGCAGGAGGATTGTTGTGAGTTCGAGACCAGCCTGAGCTACAAAATGAGCTTAAGGACAGCCTGAACTGCATAGTGAGACCCTGTCTCAAAAAGACAAAAAAAAAAAAAAAAAAAAAAAAAAAAAAAAAAAAAAAAAAAAAAAAAAAAAAAAAAAAAAAAAAAAAAA
>PVKA01055826.1:0-10151 GCA_004027165.1 Ctenomys sociabilis
TGAATTTTATACTTTGCAAACATACCTTTGAAAAATAAAAGAAAAATATTTTCTAGTTATACAAACATGAAAAATTTTAATACTTTGAGATGTAGCATATAGGAAACAACAAAGAGCATAAATCAAAAGGCAAGAGAAGTTGCAGTATGCTCCCAGATGAACAATAAAGAACTCTCAAAGTGATAGTTATGTAGGACTATAGAAAATATATTAGATGAACCCTTATTTAAAAGGTAATTGAAGATTTATATGAAGCAGTACCAATCTTATGTCGGGTTACACATGTATCTTTTCATGTATATGTGTATGTTTGTGTGTATAAAAGTCAAGGAAGAAGTAATATAAAGTCAACAAAAAAAATGGAAATATACCTTTTGAATTTCTAATACTAGGAGAAAATATATTATGTCTTTTAGATAAATTGTAATTCAAAGATATAGTATAAATCTTAAAACAAAAATTAAGGTTAAGTAATACTCAGAAAATTAAATACTAATTAATTAGAAATTATATGTTTCAAAACAATTGAACTAAGAAAAAGTTTTCATGATAGTAAAGAAGTACTAAGAATAAAATATAAGATAAATACTGGAATGACAAATAAATGACCATCACTTCTGACACTTTGGGGATAGGATATCACACAAAGTTCTAGTGTGTTGTGACATAGATAATGACCATGACACTTTCTGGTGGCCAGGTATTACTTGTGGGACTGAGCTACAATATTTCCTTGAAATCCACCCTGTAGTTCCATATGGAATCACGACCCATTGGGTGCAAGAGAAGTCCATTTGTAGAGTGCTGATGGAAATATTTTGTTGCTGTACACAAAAGAATAACTGAAAGATAACTATTATATACCTCTTATTCTCCTGTGTTTAATTTTTTGCCCTATTTGGTTTGTTCTTTCCAGTCTCATTCACAGGGTTGTGCTCATTTTGCTCCCTCTTTAGAACATCATTTTGTAGTCTGTGTAGGCTTGGCTTTGTCATCTTGAAATGCTTAGTTGTTCTTTGTCATGGAAGTGTTTTACTTCTCCATTACACTTGAAAGAGAGTTTTGCAGGGTATATCAGTCTGGGTTGGAATTTGTTTTCTTATAAGACTTGAAGTACTTTGCTCCATGCTCTTCTTGCCTTGATGGTTTGTGAAGAGAAATCTGCCGTTATTCTGACGTGTTTTCCTTTAATTGTGATCTGTTTCTTTTCTTTAGTGGCTTTTAGTGTACTGTTCCTGTGCTGAATTTCTAGGATTTTTGATTATTATATGTCTGGGGGTGGTTTTAATTGGGTTGATGTTATTTGGAGTTCTATATGCCTCGGTTCCATGGTTGTCAGATTGTTGCTCCATACTTGGGAAGCTTTCTGCTATTACTTCTGCCCATATTCTTTTTATATCATTTGTATTGACTCCTTCCTTCTTATTGATGACTATTAGTCTCACATTGGTCATCTCTGGATTGTCTTTCAGGTGTTGAATTATTTTTTCCTGCATCCTACTTGTTTTTAAGAGAGCTTTGTTTACTTTTTCACTAGCTGCAATGGTGTCTTTAAAGTCAGAGTCGATTTTCACTTTCATTCAAACAGATTTGACAGCTTGTGATTGAGGTTTTAATTTTCTTTATATAACTTTGAATCTGTTTCATACATTCTATGTCTTTCCTATATTGCTTATTCAGGGGTTCCATCATTTTCACATTCTGCTCTATTTTTTTATCAGTATATTCTTTAGAAGCACTTAGTACTTCTTTGATTATAGTTGTCACTATTTTTTTTACTTCAGAAATTATTTCTGATCTGATTTTTTCTATAACTTTCTGCAGTTGTTTCTTTACTTCCAATGCTATTATTTCAGAGATCTCAAGTGTGTTATTTCCAATTCCCTCTGTGCTATTGTTTTCTGCATTTGTACTGGGTGGACTCCAGGCCTGAGACTACTTTTTGTTCCTTCTCTTTGTCATTTTGTATGCCACTGACTTTTGACCTTTGATGTAGAGCTTAGATAGAGTTATTACCTTAGCAGCAGGTCCAGATCTACGAAGTTCAGACTACTCCAGGTGGATCTGGCTGTTGTGTTCCACTTCTTTCTGCTGCAGCCTTGCAGGTAAACACTTTGTGTCACAGTGGCAAGATGTTCTGCTCCTGAATCAGCTGGGTGGGTCTTGACTCTAGTCTCTCTGCAGGGAGTTCTGCTTAAGGGTTCTACACTTGGCCTGTGCTCTTGGTTGCTTCAGGATCTGGTGGCCCTGGGTGGTCTCTTGGAGAAATCTTTAAAGGAACTTTTCATACTTGATGTCAGTCCAAACATTTTAGGTACCTGGATTCAGCAAAATAACCAAAGACTTTGATTGAAATTTTTGTTCCCCAAATCCAAAGGTCTTGGGCTATACATAGAAGACTTGGGCTGGACAAATAGCTCAGCTGATTAAAGCACCTACACACAGGCACACGGGCCAGGAGATTGATCCCTGGGCCTGCCCCCGGGGTGTGCTGAGATGGCGATTGAGACCCTGAACACCTTGTAGACCATTCCCTAAAGTACAAAAAACAAAGCAAAAACTGACCCATTGCTTTAGAACCAGGTGAATGTTCGAAGATGTTGAAGGTTGATCATATACTCACTAAAAAGGTATTTGTTAGTGGCATAAGGGAGTGCTTGACAAATTCAATATCCTGAGTTTGACCCCTGGTACTAGAAAAAAATAAGTATTTATTTTCTGTGATAACTAATTTGTTATTCTACTCTCTTCCCTATATATCTTCAGGATGACTGCTGAAAGAACAGGGCCTATTTGACCCCAAGTGGTTTTGATTTTATTCCTTTGTTAATGAAAATACTTCAACTTTTTGTGATCTATAAAAGCAGGACAAGGAATTGAGCCTGAAGGACTTTCCAGTTCCAAAAAGTGGAAGGGAGCTGGGAGCATACATATTTCCTGATTCCAGATAAGATGGTGCGGAGCCGGGACTGGAGGTTTCACCCTTCATCAAAGAGCATTGATGCAAATCAGGACTTGAGATTGAGACTGAATGCATAAAGATGGAGGATTTTACATAAAGAAATGTAAGATAGCATTAAAATTGGGTACACATTTTAGGAGTCTTGAAGTGAAACAGTGATAAAACTTTGCTGATCTTAGAAAACAAATAACATATGTATGAAGCCTAGTATTTAACATATGTAGTTAGAATATCAGGGAAAGATGGAGCAGAGAGGGAAAATGATGATGAAGAGAGGCAGAAAAGGACAAAAAAAGGAAAGCTGGAGGGAGAAACACAGTTGGCTAAAATAAATGTTCTAGAAGCTTCTCCTAGAAGCTTTTCCTTTCCATGAAAAGGCTCCTGTTCTAGGTCTGGGTCACATACAACTGAGTTGTTTTATTTTGATGAGCCCATTATGTCAACATAATGATCATATGTTTTTCTACACCAATTAACTGCATTGCTTAAAATGATTGAAATCCTGTCCCTGCAATATTTAAACACCATCCTACCTGCATTTATTTTCTTAGTGCTTTAAGAAAATCTTTGTATAGCAAAGGAATTGTACTCTCTGTAAAGGAACTGAAGATAAAAAAGGAATTGAACTCTGCTGGTGGAATTTAATAAAAGCAACATAATAGCAAACTGTTTTTTTTTTTTTTTCTTCAAGCTAATGTTCTTTGGGAATTTATAGAAAAGCGATAATATGCCCTATATTGTACTCTGGAAAGATGAAGTCTGTCATTGGAAAGTCAGTCTCAAAGATCTTGGAAAGTTTTACTTTGACATGCGAATATCTCTGCCACTGGATAAATTCAAGTTTGTTCATTGTCTACCATTTCTGCCATTGGGGTTAATGTTCCATGTGCCCCAACTTTATAATGTTATATTTCTGTTAATTAATAACATTTATGAATGAATGTACTATGGACTCTGAATCCTTTATCATGAGATTCTGTTTTGTCTGAGAAGAAACCAAATTTCCTTCCATAGAGTCAATTTTTAAAAGAATATTAGTTAAAGTCAATCTAAATGTTGGAGTTTTGGGTGCTATTCAAGGTAAAATATGAAATGGCATGATGTTCTTCCCTAATTGAGGTCAACGTATTTAATCCTCTTTTCAGAAATGTGATCAGGAGTGGCCAAGTTTTCCATAACACTCAAAATATCTTTGCATATTGTTAGTAGCTCAACCAAATATGATTGAAGAAGATTAGAGTACAAAGTACTTCTAGAGACCTGAGTATGCTTAAAAAGCTTTGCAAAATATTAAGTCCTGCACACATTTATTGATTTTACTTATACTATGAATTTTGAAGTATTATGTAAGATAGTGAAGATTCAGCCCTAAATACATTTTGATCCAAAATACTAAAAGAACATAGATAGAGTATAATGGGGCTGGCAAGATAACCCAGCAGATTCAGTACCTGGGACCCAGATTTAATCCGTGGCACCACATGCTTTTCCGGTGCCATCCAGGGGCATGCTGAGCCAGTGACCAGGTCTGGGCATGGCAGCACAGCCTGTAATCCCAGCATTGGCAAAGGAGGATCACAAGTCCAAGCTACGTAGCAAGATCCTGTACCAAATACATAAATAAAAGATACCGTATATTAAAACTCTGAGGTAACGGTTTACAGCACTGCATAGGAGGCTGATTTGGGATGACAACCAAAACTTCTGGTGCAACCAGAAGAGGAAGAGGAAGCTGAGATTCAGAGAAAGTTACTCATAATGAAAGTCTTCAAGCCCAGGGCTTCTGGCACTCATGTGAATGTTGTCACCATGTCAGATAGGTTGTGCAAACCAGACCTCTTTTATTAATCATCTGGGGGACTTACTTAAATCTTCGGCCATTGCATATTTTAAAGGAGTCAGAATCACACTATACAACATTATGAGAATCCAATTTCAAAAATGAACAGGGTTATGAAAAATTTATAGCCCTAAACTCACAAGATCTCATATTCCTTTATGAAAACAGTTTGCAATGTATTAATTTATCTAATCTGTCCTGTTAAGGTGTCTTAAAACTGTCCCATTGATATTTGTACTTCAATAAAATAAAAAAATGAATAAATAAATAAAAATATATATGAGAATTAAAAAAAGAAAAAAAATCTCATATTCTTGTTCCTAATATTCTTGTACTTTAAATTCTAGTCGGAAGAAGGTCACACAAGCTGATATCTTCACAACATGAAATACATGTTAGGAATTAAGTACTATATTATTAAATTAACTAATTAGTATTTAAATTATTGGCAGAGGAGTGTAAAGAACAAGTAACTGAGTACATTGCTCTGGAAATAAGTTTACCTAATAGTAGTATACCCACTTGACTTATAAATCAGTGTTCCCCAATTGTTTTTGGCACCAACAAGTTTTGGGAATCATAGGGGGACATGGTGGGGTGTGGGGATGGTTTTAACTTAATTCAAAGGAGTGTGGTGTACACCTTAGATCCTGGCAGGCACAGTTCACAGTAGGGCATGAGCTCCTATGAGATTCTGAGGCTGCCCCTGACCTCACTGGAGACCCAGCTCAGGGGGTCCTGGTGGTGATGTGGAGCTGCTGGACATACGAGGACAATTTGCTCATTTACCCACTGCTCACCTCCTGCTGTGTGGATGGACCGTCTCCCAGCAGCCCATGTACCCATGAATCCACAGCCCAGGATTTGCGACCTAGTTATAAAAGACTGAAAAGATCACTTTTTGTGAAAGTATAAGCCATAGGTCAGGAAGACTTGCCAAATAACACTCTAATACAATATTCAGGGAAAATAACAAATAACAGAAAAATGGGTGGTATGATAAAAGGTTAATGCAATGTCCACACTTTTAGTACCTTTGCATTTCAGATATATTTACACTGAATATCTACTTTTACCAAAACCTCTACTTTCATCACAGATTCCCAAGGACCTTGTACATCGCTTTCCCATGGCCTACTACTCAGACAGGGAGCCCACGACTGTTTCTGCAGGAGAAGTCCAGACATGAAGGCAATAACGGCACCAACACTTTTATAGTTGCAGAATTTCAGTTTTTTATTTTCTCCTACTTTTAAAAGCATTCAAATGTGCCTCAGAGGAAGAAACCATACAATGTTTATGCATTCATAGTGGATCCTAATTTTTCCTTTACATATCAGAACTCTCCCGACATATAGCACATTTATGTTTATTGTAAAGGCCTGGGTTTATAAAAGTGAGCCCTAACTTCCCAGAGGTAGCCCCTACTGTGCAGTATAAAACCTGCCAATTATTTGGAAGAATATTGCCAATGTAGAAAAAAATTCAAAGGCTAAAAAACAACAGTACTGTTAAAAAAAATCCTTGATGAGGGTTAGTGATGGGTATTTTCAGGATGTCCTTCCAGGCCTACTCTGCTGCTCCTGACCCATGGTCAGTGCTTCAGGACAACAAGCTGGGTGGACAGCAACGGTGGCCTGCCTACTCTCTGGTGTCAGCGGGCTTCAGGCAGTGGGAAGAAACTGCAGAAGGAAGGATGAGGGAAGGTGAAAGGTCTCACTGCATCCTAGGTTCTCTCTTTTGAGTACTTTATAATATATATAAAGCACTATATACATCTCCCTATGAAGAATTTAAGGATCAAAAGCATGACAATAATCTTGACTTTCTGTTTCATGTTAACCAACTCTTTCCCATGCTTCAGTAACAACTGCTATGGTTTTGACATGGTTTAAGTATGTGTCCCTTGATTGAAAGTTTGGTCTTCTGTGTGGTGATTTTGGAAGATAGGAGCTTTTAGAAGTAGTGGCTAGTGGGAAGTCATAAGGCCAATTAGGAAGGCATTGAGAGACCCCAGCTCCTGTGCTGTGTCTTGCTTTTTGTCTTTCTTCATGCAAGTACTCCCTCCATGCTGTGAGGCAGCCAGGATGGCTCTCCTCAGGGCTGAGCTGACACCAGTGCCATTCTCTTGAATCTCCAAAACTATGATTTAAATAATCCCTTTCCTTTATAAAGATCAGGTGGCTGAGTGTGCTCATAGAGGCCTCTGTATCTTCTAATCTATTCCACTGATCCTCAGGTCTATTTTGTTGCCAGTACCATGCTGATTTTATCACAGTAGCTTTGTAGTATAATTTCAAGTCAGGAATTGCGATGCCTCCTGCCTTGTCTTTGTTGGCCAGGATTGCCTTTGCTATTCTAGGTCTTTTCTGGTTCCAAATAAATTTTAGGAATGATTTCTTTAGGTCTAGGATATATGTTGGTGGCAGTTTGAGAGGGACTGCATTAAATCTGTACAACAATTTTGGGAGTATGGCCATCTTCACAATGTTGGTTCTTCCTATCCAGGAGCAGGGAATATCTTTCCATTTTCTGAAATCCTCTATGATCTTAGATATCCTGCTTCAGCGTTTCACTAGACTAATATATTATGGACAATAAGCTATCTAATACTATGTGCTTATTATGTTAGGGACAGTGCTCTAAGAACTTTATACATACAAGTATTTTCTTTTCTAAAATCTTCTGTAGAAAAAAGATAAGACTGAATTTCTTAACAAAATAATAATAATAATAGATAATACATCGTATACTGTCATCTCAAAGTAGTTATTCAGAATACATAGAAAATTCTCCAACCCATAAGAGCATGCACTTTCCTTTACTATGAACTAAGGGCCACTAATAATTCTGCTATCTTGCATTTTACTCCCTTTTTCTTTTATTCCTTTTGCCCTTTACCCATCCTATTTCCATTTTCCTTGTAAATAATTTCTTCCCATTTCACAAAATCTATTACACATTTTTTTAAATTTTACTTACTCCTTCAAATTCTCATGCCAGGGATATACTATGATTTAACATATATGAATCTGATTCATATCATTTATGTGGTCTCAAATTGGATCTATTTACTTAGAAAAGTCTAAGATTATTATTTATGATACAGTAGTACTCCATAGCATAAAAATATCACATGTCTTCATCTCTTGGTTGATGGACATTTGGCTTATTTCCAAGATTTATCTAATACCAATTGTACTGCCGTAAACATGGATGCACATATACCACTATTACATGATGTTTTTATTTCTTTTAGGAAGATATCCAGATTGTGATAGCTAGGTCAGAGGGAACCTCAAATGTTGAGGACTCACCATATTGATTTCCACAGTGGCTACACAAGTCTTCAATCACACCAAAAGTAGAGAAGTGTTCCTTTGTCCCTACAGATACTACAGCATTTGTTATTGTTGGATTTCTTTTTGATAAACATTCTATTTGGAGTGAGATGGAATCTCAGTGCTGTTTTAATTTGCATCTCTTGTATGACCAGTGATGTTGAACATTTTTTCATATTTTTATTTGTAAATTATATTTCTTCATCTGAGAAGTATATATTTGTGTCAAATGATCATTTTTGGATTGGGTCTTTGAATTTGGGAGGTCTAGATTTTTTGTCAGTTCTTTACAGATTTAAGCTAGAAATCCTATGTCTGAAGTATAATTAGCTAAAATGTTTTTCATGTTTGAGTGTTGTTATTTCACTCTGTTGGTAATTTTATTTGATGTCAAAAGCTTTGTAATATGATGAGGTCCCAGTTATTGATTCTTTGAAGTACTTTCCATGTAATTAGGGTGTTGTTCATGAACATTGCCTACACCTATGTCTTCAAAACTTCTACCTACTTTTTCTTCCAGTAGACTTAGTGTTTCTGTTTTAAAATATAGATGTTTAATCATCTTGTTATTTGATCTTTGATCCAATTTTTATTTTAGTGCATGGTAATAGACATACCTCTAATTTTATTCTTTGGCAGCAGAGAGCCAGTGTTTCCAGCACCATTTATTATATGTTTCTTCAAGTAAACATATTTGCCCCCTTTGTGAAAGAAAGATTGCTGAGTGTGTTTGTAGCTGTTTCTCTATTTGCTGATCTGTTTCACTGATCCTAAACTCTGTTTTTTCTTTTTTTTTTTTGTCAGTATCATGCTGTTTCTATGATAGTACCTTTGTAGTGTAATTTTAAGTCGGTTTTGTTTATTTACTTTTTGCCTTTTGCTTTGCCTTTATCATCCAAGATTGCCTCTTCTATTCTATGTCTATTCTGGTTCCAAATGAATTTTAGGATTTTTTCTTCTAGTTCTTGCTTTTTTAATTTATGTGTTTGGTATAGGGTCTCGCTATACAGCTCAGACTCACAGTGATCCTCCTGTTTTCAGGTTTTTCTAGTTCCGTGAAGCATGCTAATTGTATTTGTCAGGATTGAATTAAATCTATGTAACTTTTAGGAGTATAAACATTTTCACTAGGATAATTCTTCTTCAGAAACAAGGGATATCTTTCCATTTTCTAATATCTAAATTTCTTGTAAAGTTCAGCAATGAATACTGAGGATGTGGGCTTTTCTTTATTGGTGAGATTTAATTATGTTTTCAGTTTTGTTAATTGATATTGGGTTGTTAATAATATTTATATCTTTTTATTTAGCTTTGTAACTCAAATGTATCTAGAAATCTGTCCATTCTGTGTTTTTTACCCTATGTGAGTAAAAATACTAAAAGTAGGTATTTATGATCTTCTGAATTTCCATAGGGCTTGTAATGATTTCACCCTTTTGATTCCTCATTGCATGA
Organism: Ctenomys sociabilis; assembly: GCA_004027165.1. Taxonomy (NCBI): domain Eukaryota; kingdom Metazoa; phylum Chordata; class Mammalia; order Rodentia; family Ctenomyidae; genus Ctenomys; species Ctenomys sociabilis. The sequence goes on from PVKA01055826.1 coordinate 9,599, forward strand.
ATTTGGGATTTTTCTTTCTTTTTTTTCATAAGATTGGCCAGGGGGTTATTAATTTTATTCTTTTCAAAGCACCAACTCTTTTGATTCATTAATTCTTTGTTTTATTTTCTTAGTTTCAATTGCATTAATTTCTACTGTTTATAATTCCCTACGTTCTATGGATTTCACTTGCTCTTCATTTACTAAAAGCTTGAGATGCAATCCTCGGTTGCTTATTTGTGCTTATTCTGTTTTTCTGATGTGAGTGCTCACTGTCACAGATTCCTCTCTTAGCCCTGCTTTCATTGCATCCCACAAGTTCTAGTGTGTTGTATCCACATTTTTCTTTTTTTTTTCATTTATTTTTATTTTATTGAAATACAAATGTCAATCAGACAGTTTCAAAACACCATAACCATACAGAGTCGATGAGATAATACATTGCAAACTGTTTTCATAACGTTTTGGTATTGTACAAGGTGCATACATGATATTATATTTACAGGTTTTTATACAACTGAATTATATCAAAGATTCAATAATTATTTACCTAGTGGATGACCATAGCACTAAA
>PVKA01055827.1:0-10148 GCA_004027165.1 Ctenomys sociabilis
TTATTGAATCTTTGATATAATTCAGCTATAAAAAAACCTGTAAATATAATTTCATGTATGCACCTTGTACAGTACCAAAAGGTTATGAAAACAGTTTGCAATGTATTAATTCATCGACTCTGTATGGTTAAGGTGTCTTGAAACTGTCTGATTGACATTTGTATTTTAATAAAATAAAAATAAATGGAAAAAAAAAAAAAGAAAGAAAACCAGGCTGCCCAAGACAGAGGCCACGAACGCAGTTGCATGCTTAGCAGGGACCTTTCAGGTCTACCTCTCTACGTTTAAAATCTGTATTTTTATATTTTTTATTTATATTTATTTCTAGCTATGTTCAGTGTTCCAAAGAATACTAGTAAAAACCAGCCAAACACCCACCTCTCCCAACAGGTCAGGCTGCCAAATGGAATATTTGGAAAAGCTGTGCCCCCTCTGTAGCCTCTGTGAGGTAAAAGGCAGCGATGCCCCTCGTTCTCTGTTTCTCCCTATCGACATTCCTGCCGCTGGTTCAGGGGTGTGTTCAGGACCAGAAGTTCAGTGTGGCCTGACCTCTGCGCTAACAGCATGAGGAGACACAAACACTCTGTCGCTGTGGGCTGCTTTATGAGTACACTGTCCTTGCATTCCTTGATAGATGCGTTTTCTATTTTTCTGCAACTGATAGGCCACACGCTGCACTGGCAGGGCCTCACACCCTCTGCAGACACAGTTACCTCTAAGAGTACACGAGAAATCCAAGGTTCACTCAATCATCCCCTCCCCCATGAAGCCCCAGTTCCCTCATCCCTATGGTTGTTGGACTTGCCAAGCCAGCTCCCGATGACCTCTGTGGCTGCCTAGACCCCAGTGCCCTGAAGCCCCAGAATGCTCTAACCACAAAGCTATTGTCCCATCTGCACCTCCAGCAGGAAAATAGGAAAATAGGGCAGGCGCTTCTATGTTCTTAAAGACAGCCTGCAGGGAGGGCGTGGTTGCATATGCCTACAACATGAGCCAAACCTTGTTGAGATATTAAATTTTTCTTGTAACGAATAACATTGTTACTTTTCCTGATGTCATAGAGTTCTTACTCTATATTTATTTATTTATTGCATTCATTTATTGGATACAGGGTCTTGCCACAGCTCAGACTCGCTCTTCCCTCAGCCTCCCCAGCACTGGGGGGCTGGCATAGCATTAGGGCCAACACGGCATGCAGTACCGAGCATTGAACTCCCATTGGGGAGTGTCTGTCTTGCCAGCCAGACACTCCCCAACCCTGTAGCGTATATTTAACCATAAGCATTAAATTCTGTAATGATTTGATGCTTTTATTTCTCCCACATGATATTAGGAGAGCTGGGTGTATTTGGAAAGAGAAGAATGCACGGACTGCAGAGTTTGTAACCTGCCTTTGTCCACTGAGCGACACAGCCTCTAGATTACTCAGCAACTAGCTTCACCTATAGAAACCCCTTTACAACTACACAGCCCTATAGCTCTCTGCACACACACACATGTGCCTGTGATTGGCAAGTGACTGGAGTCCACTCGCTGGTGTTATATTTGCGGGGTCACCTCCTCCTCTTGGGGAGAGGAAGAATAGGGATGGAACCAGGTCCTCGCTCAGGCCAGGCAAGTGCTCTGCACTGACCTACACCCTCTGGGCCTCGGCCTCATTTCATGCCTGGCTTACCATCCTTGGCCCATCCGCTCGGCCCGCCACAGCCTCCCTATCTGACTGACCTGTAGAGTGTGTAGGGACACACTCTACTCCATGCCCAAAGCATGGTTGCGATGTTTGCATTCTGTCTCTCTCCCTCACCACTCCCTCCCTCTTGTACTTGGTGTGTGATGACACCATGTGTTCATTGCTCTTCATTTCTAAAATCATTGTGCAACCCAACTGACACTTGCCTGGATGCACAAGCCTCTGAATCTTACCTCCTGTACAAGTTTGCACTGTAACCAACACGACACAAGGAGAAAACTGTCCTATCATCCTCAAAACCCCCTCCCCGATCATCTCATGCTCCCTCCACCACAATCATTCCCCAGAATCAATCCGTTCTCCATCTGACTGTGTTGTCTTCCTGCTAAGACCTAGAGAGCGAGTTGCGTAGGACCCAGCCTTTCAGCTTCCTCCAGCCGCACACTGCCTTGTGGTCAGTCTCTCCTCTGCAGGGCTGAAGGGTGTCCTATTGTGGTACAAGAGTCTGCTGCTCTCTCCCTGAAAAGCGAAGGCTTCCCCCACGCTGCCAGTTAGGCACATTTGTTTCAGGGTTCTATTTCTAATGCTTCCACCTTAGGCAAGAATTCTATGTTTGTACAGGAATTGACAAAATTACAAAAGCACGAACAGCAGTGTAGATGAGAGAGCTGGTGCTGGTGAAGGCGTTAGTCTGGGCCTATCACGGGAATCGTAGCAGCTCTTCTCATCACCTGCGTGGCCGCTGCCTCCCCACCAAGCACTGGGACCACTCCACATCCAGGTCTCATTCATCGTCCCAAGCTGGCTCGCTGGCATGGCACCCTATTGGAAGAAGCGGAGCAGGAAGCTCCTTGTCAGGTAGTGCCCAAGAAGGTGGCCATGCCATGGTCCCCAAAGCCACCAGCTGTCCTACCCTTCTTCCAAACCCTGGAGGAGTCGCCACCTTATACTTCTCTAGTTTTCGATCGGAGTTCTAAATCTTTTTCCTTGATGGTTTAGGCCAACTCCACGTTAGACTTCGCTTTCATTCTGTGAGGGAAGCATACCACTTTAGATGTCAAAGGAAGGCATAATGGTGCAGCATTTTGTGAAGAAATCTACTGAAGGAGGAAGAAGGGGGAAGGTGTTTGGATTCCACCACCACCACCCACCCCGCTTTATTTTACTTTCTACCTGATTAAAATGACTACTAGGAGTTTTTTCGTCTTTCATGGTCAGTGAAGATATTCAGATCTTATGTGTAGGAGAAATAGGAAGGAGGGAAGGCCAGGTACCTGGACACACGCCTCAGCGCCATGGTCACTGCTCTCAGCTGAGGGGAGCGGGTGGGAGGTTGGGGGGACACCAAGCTTGGGATCCTAGGAAGTTGTAGTCCATGAAATGAATCCCATTATCTACTTCCTTCCCCACTGTTCTTACATACTGGTAATTATTCATTTGCCTTTACCATGGATAACAGCACTTCAATAGCTAGAAATAAAGGGCTTGATTTACAAAACACAGGGAAATCTGCTAGGAGAAATTTTCTTTCCATTAGATACACACCCTCTATAGCTGAGGAGACAGATGGATACCAGCTTGTGTTCCTTTTTTCTTTTTCTTTTCTTTCTTTCTTTTTTTTTTTTTTTTTTTTTTTTTTTTTTTTTTTTTTTTTTTTTTTGCATCCTAAACATTATATACCAAGGAAATAGTTTTCCGCAGGAAGGATCTTGCTGGTTCTGTCACCGAGAATGCAGCCCCGGGAGCTCGCATAGCTGTATTGTATGCATCGGGAAACTCAGGATCCTGGCTTCTGTGAATGACTGATAAAAATGGAATGGAACGTAAGTGGCTGTCAGGAGTGCCCCTCCATCAGGAGCCACGTCTACAGCCCCCATCATCCCTCCCCGCCGGTTCATCTGCCACTAAATCTTGTTTGCCCTGCCTCTGAAATGGCTCTCAAGTGGGTCCCCAGCTCTCTCGACCCCCACCCCTGCCGCTGTGTTCTGGTCTGCCTCACCTTTCAGGGACGTTAATACTTCCAGCGCATGCAGCCCCAGATTCACTCTCCTCATAGGCCACCCCAGCCTCCCTGGAAAGCATAGCTCTGAGCCCATCATGCATTTCCTGAGAGACCACAGATTCTGAGGTTCAGAGCAACCTCTCCAGAAGTAGAGTGCGTGTGAGGTGATTTGGAGGATGTACTCGTAATTATATATTAATTAGTTTGTGTGCTCGTTTTGAGAGGTGTCTTTTAAAACTACACAAGATAAAGTATGTTTTGGAGGGGGGGCTGCTTAAGATCCAAGTCGCTAGGCCAGTAAACACTGGGAAGGTGGCCTGCTGATGACTGGAGGCTGCGAAGCACAGGCAGAGGGAGAGAGCCCAACCCCCACCCTGTCGCTAAAGACACCTCGCATGTTTGTTCTCCAAAACCATAGCCACGTGCAGCCTTCGTCCCGCCGCCTCTTGGCCCAGCAGTTCTTCTTGAGCTCCAATTGTCCCTTGACCCGAGTCACCTCAAGTTCCCGGTTTTTCCAAAGCACAAAGTATTCCCATATTTGAGCTCTTCCCCTCCCTCCACCATCATTTCCCTCATCGAGATCATATTTGCCCACCTGGCCCACTTCTATAGGTTTCCAGCCACCAGCAGGGCCCAGAAAGGGAGGCAAAGAAGGAGATAAGCAAGAGTAATAGCTGAGCCAGCCAGGGCAGATTTCCCACATGGGAGCACGTCTGCAGCAGCAGAGTAGGGTCTCATTCAGCTCTTACAAATAGAATTCATCATGATGTCCCTCGGCCCTGCTGTGAGGACCCCAAGTTGCTCTGGCTCCTGGTGCATTCCTCAGGTCTCTCTCATCTTTTCTTCTCCAAATGACTCCGACACCCCCTCTTAGATGGCAGTGATGCGGCAGCCCAGGTGCTTTCTCCTGCGTTCCCGAGACTTACCAGAAGACCCTGTTTTCTGCCTTTGAGGCCCCCAGACTCTGGGTCTCTCATAGCACAGAGAAACATCACCTGTTCCCGGCTCTGCCACCTGCTGGTGCTGGGGTGGCCTGTGGCAGGCACTTGCCAGCTCTGGAGTAAATGGTTTCGAGATGCTCCACCGCTTTTGCTGTGTGATGTTTACAGTGTTCCCTTGCAAACAGTGCCTGAGTGAAGTCTGATGGGGAGCCCAGCTCACTTGCTTCAGAAACGGCCACCCAGGCAAGGGCACTGATTTGGACAAGTCTTTCCCCTCTGTGTACACTGCTCTTCCATGACCCCACAGCTCACCCAGATGATCTTGTCATTGCTTCAATTTGCACTGGACCCCAGTACAAGTCGATCAATGTCCATGCAGCTGGCCAGTGTACTGCTCATAGTTGACACTGACCGCAAGTGCCATCATTGTAGTGTCACATAAAGGGCTCAGCAGCATGTGCTATGCATGGCTAGAACTCAAAGGTACTGCTATAATTTAGAATAATATATCACCATGGCATTTCATAGTCCTTGAGACAGTAAGTGCCAGGCACAAGGTGGGTCTCTTTCTCTGGTTCCTTTTAGTTTTATGCTCCTCCCCAATCCACTGAATTACTTACTGGGATCCACACTGACATGTACCTGTTGCATAGAGGTGCCCAGAAGCATTCTGGTGTGCTTCAGGCCTTGCCACGATATTTCTACCCTCACCGTCTCCACTTCCATGCAAGCGTGTCCTCTGTACCTAGCCATATTTTAATCCTGCTGGATCATAGGATTCAGCCACTCACCCATCCTTCATCTATTTGCTCATCTGGTAACTGTTCATCAAGGACTCACTCTACACAGGTGCTATTGTGGGCTCTAGACCGCAGTGTTGGACAAGGCAGCACCAGCTCTTGTGTCACAGCAGCTTCTCTTGGGGACAGACAGAGAAGACCAGAGAGTGCGGAGTGGTCCCTCTGCGTCTCTGGGGACTGCTTCCCAAAACTCCCTTAGGTACCAAAATCACGGAGTGCCCAAGTCCCTAAAATAAGTGGCCCAGTGTTTGTGCATATATATATATATATATATATATATATATATATATATATATATATATATATATATATATATATATACTTTTTTTTTTTTTGTGGCCTGCTCTGCCCACCCTGGGGGTGGGGCTGGTGCAGCATGCAGTGCGAGGGATCTAACCACAGTCCCTGTGCTTGCCTAAGCTTGCCTAAGTGGGCACTTTAGGCCACTGGGCTATCCCAGCAGCCCACAGCCTACATACTTTAAACCATAGCTAGATTACTTACAATCCTAATACAGTGAAAATGTTAGGTGACTTGCCGTTGTACAGTACTATTTAGGGTTAGTGCCAAAAGAAAAGTCTGTACATGTTCAATAACAGATGCAATTATTTTAAGGAAAATAAAAAATAATTTTAAAAAATTAGAAATAATATGGAATTTCACTAAACAAAATGATAGGAATTCAACAATGATTGTTGTACTGCATACTGTTGACTTCAGATTAGCTGTTTAGATTACTAGATATAAACCCACAAAACTGGTCCAAAAAGATTAAAAAGATGAGAAAAAGTAATTCAAGTATTTCTGATTCTTGGTATCAATATAACATGTGATATACTGGGCTTGGCGAGTAGCTCAGTGGTCTAAGCCCTTGCCTGGCAAGTGCAAGGTCACAAGTCCGACCCCAGGTACTGGGATCCGGGATTGGGATGCTGTGTCAGCCCTGGAACAGTGGGCATGCCATGCCACCCACCAAAATCAGGCATAGTTGTGCACTGCTATAATCCTAGCTGGGGAGACTGAGACAGGAAGATCACCATGAGTCCAAACTGCATAGTTTGGACCCTGTACCAAAAGAATAAAAAAAATTAAGTATGATGTACTATGATTTAATTATACAGCAACCCAAAAGACAAGCAGAAGTCAGGTGGTCTTGGCCTCAGTCACATGGTCAGTGACTTCGGAGTTTATTTCCTGGTTCCGTCCACCTCACCCCAGCCACATTCCATGGGCCAGTCAGGCACTTGCCTGTCCCAATGAGCTTCCCACTCACCGTACTGATCTCTAGTCCATCCCCTCCTCAGCCATCGCCTACCTCCTACTGTGGATGGCTCCTGTCAGTGCATCCTTCACTTTAGATAGAGAGAGCCTTGAGAGCAAAGCATTCTGGGAGACTCAGCGTAGGAAGTGGGATGCCACGGGAGAGGGTGTGGCTCCCTCGGCCTCCAGGACCTTTCCACAGCTCCTCTTCAGCCATGTTTGACTGCCAGTGATGAAGTCTATCTCTCAGCATACCAAAGGCATGATTTTGCCAAGGAGAACTTTCTAGAGCTTTTTCCCTGCCCTGTGGAATTGTTATCTAGGGTAGCATCTTAGAAGACACAGGTGATATGGAAAGGAAGCTCCCTACTTACAACAGGATTCTGTGGTCTTGCCTGGCAAGCACAAGGCCCTGAGCTCGATTCCCATGGTAAATCATAAAGATTACCATAAATTCAAAAATGTGTTTACTGGCCCACTTGCTGATCAGCCTGCCTTGGCAGCGCAGCTCTTTCCCCTCCTGAACTTGTCTCATGCCCCCAACTGCTAATCTACTAAAAGATTAAGGCACAACACCAAACCCTAATAACCACTGAACTTGTATCTCTTTTATACCTTTGTCAACTTGAAAAAATCAGAAGTCAAACCACCACAGAAGTTGAGAGGCATCCGTGCCTGGAACCCTTGGAAGCTAACGTTCAAGGGGATTCTGGGAATTTAGTTCCACTGGGGAGGAGACTGCTGTGAGCCCTAGAGGCATCTCTTCTGTCCACCACAGCACAGAAGGGACTCGCAGTCTTAAACCAAAGCAGAGGGAGTTGCCGGTGGCCTCTCCGGAGCCCTCGTAGTCGCTTTCTGTGGGTGGGAAAGGCTGGGAGCTCCAGGCATCATTAGGCCCCTTCCACCGCCTCCTCATTAGTTCTTAGATAGGGTTTTAATGACAGTTTGAGAGGCTTCGCATCCTGGCCTCCCTCTATTTATGATCCCCACCGTGTTAATGTGCACTTAATGAGAAATTCTTGTCTTGCTTGTAAATCCTATAGCCAGCATTCAATTTATTGACAGATGTTTGCTTGGATCTCTTTAAAATTACTTCATAAATCTTCTGGGATAAAAGGCCTCAAGTTTGGTTATTAAGACAGGGTCTGGTTGACAGTTTCATATTTAACTGTTTCAAACACAGCCATCAGGTCTGTCACGGTGTTTATGGCAGCAAGGCGCAGGACCTGAGCTCCGCCGGGGACGTCTCTGCCTTTCTCAGGGTGCGCCCCGCCGGAGAGTGTCTCTTGTCCCTTCTAATCCCTTCAGTTAACTTCTTGGTGACCTCGCTGTGCTGTGCACTTACTCATTCAGCGTATCAGCATGTCAGCATGATGAAGTGTCTCTGCTGATAGGAGCTAAGGGCTAAGCAAGCCGCAGCCTCCGTCGCCGAGAGTGTTGACAGGAGCCTGGTGCTGAGGTGGCACTTCCTGTGACAGCCACAGCACTCACTTCCTAGGGCGCCGGCTAGAAACTTACGGAAGCAAGTGGAGGTGGGCTGGGGTCCCCAGATAACACCGTCTCTGTGGCCGTGGACTTGCTTGTCACAACCCAGATTAGGATCATTTGTCTTTTTTTCTGTTGCCGATGACAACAGCCTCACCTAAAAACGGCTTAAGAAAAATGAAAGAGGAGCAAAAAAGATCATTAAATGGATTATTTGGTTGAAATGTACAACCCTAATTGATAGAAGGGAGAGTATAGCTGTTTCACTCTCCCTAAGGGTACCCATCCCTCTGTACCATTTCATTCTCAGAATCTCTGTCGTGACCTCAGCAGTTGTGCAGGATTCTGCAGGGTTCAGACCATATATTCCTCTTGGCAGAAGGAAAGAAACTAATTATTTCCTATTGGCTCAACTGAGGTCACATGACTATCCTTTCACCAATCACTGCTCTCAGAGACAGGTGACAATCTGATTGGTTATGTCTGAGTCATGTGATGAGTCCCATTTAAAGTGCAAGAATTAAGACTAGGAGAGTGGAAATTCTTTTGAGGAAAAATGCCACTTTGTTACCTGGAAAATGATCTGCTCAAGTTCAAAACAACATCCTCTTTGTCTGATTCAAATGTGTTTCTGAAAACTGTCATAATTGGTAGACATTCTGGTAAAGTGGTAAGGTTTGGAATCCACTCAGTTGGAGACAATTTAGTCAAAAGGCTAAAAGCTGCAGAAAACCCTAGATTTCATAGTCCAAGCCACTGAAAGAGCCCTGGCATGGAGAAACTCTCTAAGCCACCCCTAAACCCACAGCAGGGCTAGGCTGTGGAAAAAATGTCTCATGTAATACTCCCACAGATCAGCTCTTTGTAAAATGGTAACGAGCATTTGGGCCCCAAATGGTGCTTTTTGCTCCATGGCTGGTATCTTGTCACCCTTCCTTGCTTGAATTGTGTCAGAGTGTACTGAATAACTGCGCTCCGTTCTCAGAAGTGACCCGCTGCTTTGTCACACTTAAGGCAAGTGTTTAGGGGCCCTCTTTAATTCTTCGCAGAAGTGCTGTTTACCAGGTGAAACACGTGCAAATATGGTCAGACAGAAAACCACATCTGCCATTTAAGCTCAATTTCGTGAAAGGAGCCTGTGGGAGGGAGGGAGGCACAAGAAACACTGATGGACACCCCAACAGACCCACCCAAGCTGACCCCTTTTCCCTGTTATTCAAACTCTGATACTCCATTTCCTATGAGGACTTCTGAAAAGTTTAAGGCACCTTTATGAGAGCCAGAAGGTAGACTCGGCCTTGTTACTGCAGGGTCAGCTGCTTGTGCCAATGAAAAACACATTTTTCACAGAAATAATTGAAATTGTCTCACCTCTGAGTTGGCTTGTCGCAATGACAACTACACTTGTCTGCCGTTTGCTCCCTTCTGATGACGGTGCTAATCACTCCATATAATTTAAATTCTTTCCTTTCAGTCCTGACACTGAGTTAGGTATTATTTTTATTTTCTTTTATGCTAGCGAGGAAACTGAGGCACAGAGACAGTAAGGAACTTGGCTGACAATCCACAGTATTCCTGGAACTGAGATTTGAATTCACACAGTCTGATTTCTAAGCTAGACTCCAAATATTATGTTAAAAGATGTATGGATATATGAATGAATATATGCCCAAGATGTATGGATATGTGAATGAATAGTCTCAAGATTTATAGTACGGAATAACATTAAATGTACCAAGATTTATAAAGGATGATTAAGTATATAATATATTAATATGATTTAACATATGTAATATGGATTACAGTTATGTTAAATGTATATCTAACCCCAAGCTAATATGCACATTAAAAAGGTCTCTTCAAAGAATTGAATTGAGCCGGGCGTGGTGGTGCATGCCTGTAATCCCAGCACTAGGGAGGCTGAGGCAGGAGGATTGTTGTGAGTTCGAGACCAGCCTGAGCTACAAAGT
>PVKA01055828.1:0-10151 GCA_004027165.1 Ctenomys sociabilis
AGATGACATCTTTTTTTCTCATTCTGAGATATTTTTGTCTGTCTAAAAGCTAGAGTGTTACATTAATGATTGTTTAGTGCCTTTTATTTTTTTAGTGCCTTTTATTATAATAGTAAGAAAAATCACTTTTTAGATTGCCACTATATATTTTTTAAAATTTACATTCCTATTTCATCTGTTGTAGACCATCGCTTTTTCTTTATAGTCAAATGCATCCTTTTACATGTGTAAATGTTTGATGTCTTTGATTTTCCTTTATTTACCTTAAAGAACTGAAACTAGAAAAAAAAAGACCTTATAGTACTTTTATTAGACAGTCAAACTAGAAGATTAGAAAGAATTTTTATCATGAATTCTCCCATATGCTTCCCCTTTCCAGAAATTCCTCTCTTATCTTAAATAAAGAACTGTAACTTTTATAGGGTGACTAAAACATTTTGTGGTGACAGCTGCCTGATGATCAAGGTTTTTAGCCTAGTGTTTGAGTGCTAGTCGAAGATGCTGAAACAAGCCTAGCTCCTGAGAAGAATGTAGTTAGCATTTATATTGCAATTTTTGGAATACTTGTTAGACCACCCTGATTCTAGGCACTCTTAACAGAAATGGTAAGCATCTTGGTATCTGCATCTTTCTTGTACTTTTTGTTTTTACAAGTAAATTGGGATATAGCATGTCTATTTCTCTTCCTTTTCCACAGTGGTATTATGAAGAATTTAAATTTCTCTCTTAAGTAGATATATGTGAGATAAAATGTTTATCATCTGACCCCTTTCTGTTGACAAATCTTCAGTTTCCACATCCATTAAAGTCTTTAATGGCTTTATTTAATGTGATACAAAACTAATACAACTCCTGAAACGTTATCTGGGGTGTTGTTGACATTAAAAGTGATTAATGACACAGTGTTAGAATGTATAATCCTGGATGAGATCATGGCCTAAAAAAGGCATTTTTGAGTATATTAAATGATGTTTGACTATAGCTTATCCATTGGTTTATACAAAATTATTTTTATTTTCTGTTTTGTGATACTGGAGATTGAACTCAAGGAGTGCTCAGTTGCATGTCCAGCCTTTGTATTTTATTATTTTGAGATAAGGGTCTCACTGATTGCCCAGGCTGGCCGAAACCTTTTATCATTTTGCCTTAGCCTCCTGAGTACCTAGGACTACAGGCATACATCCATATAGCCAGCTATATAAAATAATTTTTAATTTTCTTGGTATGATAGATAATAAGAATGACTGAAAGACTGTCCTTTAAAAAAAGAAAAGATAGTACAGGGTCTCATTACACAGATTGCACTCTTAGTGAGCCTCCTGAGAACTGAGATTACAGGTATGCACCACTGTGCCTGGTCTCAGTCACCATCTCAGCATGCCTCGGGGTGGGGTTGGCAAGGCAAGTGGGAGGATTGAGTCTCTGGCCTCTGCCTAGAATTTGAGATGGCAGTAAGATTTATATACTTTTTTTTTTGTGTGTGTGTGTGGAACCAGGGATTGAACTGAGGCCCTTGCGCTTGCCAGGGAAGCGCTTATTCTGCTGAGCCATCTCCTCAGCCCCCAAGATTTATATACATTCTTAACTAAATTTGAAAATGTTTCTATTTAAACTTCAGTAAACTCTTCATAAAACATGTGTGAATTAAATCACTGAGAAGAAGTGGTTTTCTGATAATGTTTCTATTGTGGAATGTCAGGATATATTTTCATTTCTTAAATCTGACATAAATTTTGAACTAGATTTAGTAGTATTAAGTTAATAATACTGTTAATCTTTTTAGAGAACACAAACTTTTTTTTTTTTTTTTTTTTTTTGGTGGAACTGGGATTTGAACTCAGGCCTTTGCATTTGCCAGGCAAGTGCTTATTCTACTGAGCTATCTCCCTGGCCCCAATACTGTTAATCTTTATGATAATATACTTGGCTCTAATTTTCTGTTGATTTTATTGCATACCACTTGTAATCTATTGCAAACCATTTTTTAAATAATTTTTAAAAAAAGTATAGAAATTTAGTGATTTTACTTTTCCCTATGGAGTATTTCTCTTGGCATTTTGATTTGTCATTTGGTAAACATAAAAGGGTCATTCTAAAAGTTTTCAGCTATTCAAGCCATTTTAGGTTCAAACAGTTTGATTCTATGATCTATGATGTTGGAAAACTTAATTTGGGGTTACTGGGGAAAAGTGCCTTTTTTTACCTATGAGGTCTCCTTTACAAAGTCTTTGTCCCTCAGACTACATTATTCCTTGGAAGCAGAACTTCTTGTAAGAGGAATATTGCTGTTTTATTTAGTACTATTTTAGAAACCATTAATTAATTAATTTTTTGTGGTACTGATGATCAAACTTAGGACCTTGCTCTTACCAGGCAGTGTTTATACCTTGAGCTATCTCTCCAGCCTTTATTTAACTTTTTTTTTTGTTTTGTTTTGCAGTATTGGAGTTCAGATTTTCCAGAACTGAGAAATCATTAGTTACTTACATTAAGAACCACTTATACTTTTATTATTTTATAGTCTGAATTTTTGTCACAAAATTTCCATTTTTACATCATTTTAATGTATATATATATATATATATATATATATATATATATATATATATATATATATATATATATATATATATATATATGGTCTTCAGTACTTTTAAAGAACTGAACCTTTAATAGTAATTCGTCTGGGTAAAGAAGCCCAATAACAAATTCACTGACAAATGTTAATGTACCTTATTTTCAGTATGGATTTGAAAATAGATTAGTGGGCAGTCTTATAAATTTCATTCATTTTATTCCTTTTATTATTTGCTCCTTTGCCCTACCAATTATGATTAATGTCAGTTGGCTAATTGATATGAAGTAGGTTGAAAATAAAAATTATTTCTGTGACTAGCTTCACTAGTTTTTGAGATGGAAAACTAATGTTGTAGAAATATTTTAGGATTAAGAAACAATTCACTTGTAATTTTTGTTTTACAGTTGAAAATTGAGAAAACTATGAAAGAAAAAGAAGAATTATTAAAGTTAATTTCTGTCCTGGAAAAAGAAACAGCACAACTTCGAGAACAAATTGGAAGAATGGAAAGAGAACTCAATCAAGAGAAAGAAAGATGTGAACATTTGCAAACAGAGCAAAAGGTTAGTTGTGTCCTTTATGACTGATGGAGTTGATGGCATATTGCCTAAAATGCACATCTTCCAAGAACTAAACCAATTAGGGTAAGAGTAAGTGAGCCTGCCTGGCAAGCGCAAGGTCCTGAGTGTAATCCCTGATTTAAAAAAAGATAATAATTTAGAGTAAGTGAAATCCAGGTATTGAAAAAGTAGCATTTGAAGAGATTTATATAATAGGTCAGTTTCTGTTAACCTTCAGCTATGTCATCTTTTATGTTTTAAGATGTCAAAATACTTTGACTTTTAATACCAAAAGTCTCAATGAGGTAGTCTTTGATAACTATTTCCAAATGTTTTACATTCAGTTCTGGAATTTTTTTTTTTTTTTTTTTTTTTTTTTTTGTGGAATTGGGGATTGAACTCAGGCCCTTGTGCTTGCCAGGGAAACGCTTATTCCGCTGAGCCATCTCCCTGCCCCCGAGTTCTGGAATACCTGATACCATTTTGGGGGATATGGGGAGATGTTGGTGAGATAATTAGAATCTATATCCTTCCTGTAGTCTTCTTTGTGTAATTCTCTAGCTCAGTTAATTGCTACCTACATATGCTGATCAGTAAGTAATCAACTTACTGATCTGAAGGAGACTACAGTTCAGTTCTTCTTTTTACTACATAATTCTGTTCTTTGATTCCTTGTTCTGCAAACCCTGTCCTTTAAGGCTTCCCTTGGACTCCCTATTTCCTTCTCCTTAGCTGAAGGACACCACTGGATTCTGGGTTGAGCTTATCTTCCTTGAAAAATCTGTCCTCTTTATAGGTCTCAATAGATAGTCATCATTTGGAGCAGTTGTTGGCTTAACCTCATTTCTTCTCTTTTAGGGATCATTGAGTTTTTCCCTAATAGCCAGTGATGTAGGAGCCATTCTTTACTATATTTTTCCAATTTATTTATTTTTTTTTCAGGTGATAGAATCAATCCAGTCCTTTTCACTTAATTTTGCTATTATTTAAATTGCATTTAGTTGAACAGTGCCTTTGTTTATGAATGCCAGAGAAAAATTCTGAGACATGCAAGTTGTAGTCAGAACTAATTTGTGATTCACTATAAAGTTAACTGACTTATAATAAAACCATTAGTTTGTTTTGTATTCAGTTGCTTATGAATTTTTAAAAATTCCTCCCTTCTTCCCTCCCTCCCTCTTTTCCTTCTTGGTATGTTGTTTACCCAGTATAAACTCTTCATTACTTAGAGAAATCAGTTTAGTGTTTGCTTTGCCTGGGTTAGTCTTTGTCTGTCGTAGGGAGAAATGCTGGAGTGCCAAGATAACATTTGGTAACTGAAAGGAACAAATGTGAGAAGCTATTCAAAAACTTCCTAGTTGTCTCTGTAACTCAATAAGACAAATACTGAAAATGTTTTAAAGTTGTAAGAATTGTGTATGTTGACAAAAAGGTAAGAAAGGAAAATAAATGTTATTTTGTTTCTCTGGCTTTGGAGCCACAAAAAGCTTTAGTTTTGTTTTTTGTTGCAAATTCATTGAGGCTCTGTAGAATTTAATTTGCTTAATTGGCTAAACAAAACCAAAACAAAATTTGCTCTAAACAAAACCAAGATCAGTGAAGTATCATCTGGTCAAAGTTGTGGTAAGCTTTTTAGTCAAGTGTAGATCCAAAGTTATAGTATTATTATTAGCAAGTTATTTTATGGTACAAAATTTGGCTGTCACTTTATACAAATTACAAATATTGTGTAGGATATGATTTTTTACATTGATAAAGCAGCATTTTATATATGCTTTTTAGATTTTCTTATTGAGTAGGTATTACATTTGAAGGAAATCTTAAACTTCTGCAGAACTTGGTATTGAAATTATTTTTTAATAAACATAATTTGATCTAATTTTCTTTTGTATTTAGTACAGGGTGTATAGGGTCTCACTGCATCTCTCAGACTTGTAGTGATTCTCCTGTGTTCAGCCTCCCAAGTATTAGGATTGCAGGCCTGTGCCACAAAGCCCAGTCTCAATCGCTGTGTCAGCCTGCCCCAGGGGGCGGGGCCGGCAGGGCAGGCCAGAGGATTGAACCCCTGGCCCCTGTGCTGAGCTATTTGGCCAACCCTTCATGTAAAGTTTAATTATTAGTACATCCATGCATATTGTTATCTTGAATGTTATAAATTTATGCACCTGATCTTAGCCAAAAGGCTGAGAAGTAGTTGAATGTTTTAATTTTATAAAACAGTCAGAAGAGACAGTATTATAGAGACTTAAGAGATGAGCTTGATCTAGTTCTAATCAGTCTTTTGCTTTTGAGGGCTGGTGGGAGTAAGGCAGAGTCTCTGTGAACTATAGGCTGGTCTTGAACTTGCTTAAGTAGCCCAAGCTGACCTCCTTCCTATGCCTCCTGAGTGCTGGGATTACAGGAATGTGTTACCTAGCTTCAGTGTGCTGTTTGAACTCTTGACTTAAAAAAAAAAAAATCGATTTAACCTGCTCCAGCTATCATTACGAAGTTGAACAATAACAAATGGTAGAGGGGCATGTGAAAAGAAAGAAACCCGTCTCTGTTGGTGGGAGCATAGACTACTATAACCACTGTGAAAATCATGTGGAGATTCCTTATGAAACTAGGATTAGAGGGGCTGGGGAAGATAACTCAGTGGAATAAGTGCTTCCCTGGCAAGCACAAGGGCCTGAGTTCAATCCCTGGTTCCACCAAAAAAAAAAACTTCAGAAAACTAGGATTAGAGGTCCCATTCAATCCAGCTGTTCTCCTGCTGGGTATTTTTCCAGAATTGAAAACATCATACCACAATGGTATATGTGCATCTATGTTTATAGCAGCACAATTTGTCATACCTAAATCTTGTAAACAACCCAAATGCCTATCAGCTGAGGAATGGATAAAAAAAAAGTGATACTTTTACACATTGGAATATTACTTAGCTATAAAAAAGATAAACTCAAGAGACCTATGGTAAATGGCTACAACTAGAAACCTTACTCATAAGTGAAATAAATCAAACCCACATGTGTAAAAATTGTATTGTCTCCTTGGTGTAAGAACCTGAAAGAGTAAATGAAATCTAAAAGGTAGATAGATGCTGCGAAAGGAAAAGGTCTGTTCAAAGGGAAGGAACAACTGGGATGAGAGAAAGGAGAAAGAAGAAAGGGAAAAAATACGTATATTCACAAGATAGCTTGGATAATTGTGCTGATCTCTGTTCTATTGAAGGAGCACTTAATGCTTACATTTTTTTCTTTTTCTCCTTTTTAATTTTTTTATAGTTTTGACAAATTTGTAATCGGAATAGCTAATTTGAAGACAATAGTATGCAATGTAAAAACCATTGTTGAATTCCTAAAATAAATTTTAAGCCTGGGCCTGGTAGTGTACAACTGTGATTTTGAGACTCTGAGACAGAAAGATCTTGAGTTTGAGCCCAGTCTAAGAAACTTAATGACTTAGGGGGAGACATGTGGCTCAATACAGAGGGCCTGGGTTCAGTCTCCTGTACTGGTAAAAAAGATTTTTAAGCTTTTAAGCTTTTAAATGACCTGTTTAAAGCAGAACATTCTAATTTAAGTACATATTTTTTTTTTTTTTTGTATTTTAGGGAAGGGTCCACAGGGTGTTCAGGGTCTCATTACTAGATTGGACTCGTAGTGATCTACCTGTTGTAGTGATCTTCCTATTTATAGCTTCCCAAGAGCTGGGATTACAGGTGCACACCACCATGTCCAGTCTGCTGTTTCAGGGTGCCCCGGGGTGGGACCAGCAAGGCAGGCTCGGGGATCAAACCCCTGGCCCCTGTGCCTGCTTGCAGTCACTTTAATCCACTGAGCTATGACTGGCCCTGGTTTATTTTATATTTATTGTATTGTCTTTGAATATTTGCTTAAGTTTCCAAAGTACACTGGTAAGACATTAAGAACATTATTTTATGCATTCTTTGATAGCACTTTAGTGATGTGTACTAGAAGTAGATGTTAACTTTGATAGAGTGTCATATGACAATAGATTTGTTACCAAGTAACAATGAAAAATAAGATGTAATGAGCAAAAGTGACTACATTTTATATTTCTTATTTAAGTTTATTGGCTGCTGCTGCTGGAGAAATGGTCAGATATGTGGCACAGAATGTTTCAGGGAGGGAAATATATATTGTTAGTAATATAGTATAAAAATATAAGTATATGTTAATAATTTCTAGTATAGTTTGTAGGATTGTCTTATACATTTTGGAGGGACAAATGTGGGGTTAAGATTATAAGACTACAAAGCATCATGGTGTGGTGGTGCAGGCCTATAATTCCAGCTACTTGAGAGGCAGAGGCAAGAGCATTTTAATTTCGAGGCCCACTTGTGCAACTTAGTTTTTTTGTTTAAACTGACAGGATGAAAAAGTGATACTTTTTCATATATAAAAATATGCAGAGGAGTTGGGATGTAACTCTGTACTCTCTGGGTTCAGGCTCCAGTACCTCTAAAAACCAAAAACAGGTTTGTTGAAGACAAAGTTACTTTATTTATCATTTCTCACAATACTTTATTATTTCTAAGGGTCTTATTGAAACATCGCAAAATTTAAAAATGGAAAATGAAGAGTTTAAGAAGCGATACAGTGATGCTACATCTAAAGCCCTCCAGCTTGAGGAAGATATTGTGTCAGTGACACATAAAGCAATTGAGAAAGAAACTGAATTAGACAGGTATTTATTTTGCTTTAAAAATTAACTTTATTGTTTTAATAAGGCTTTTTGGTTAATATTTCTAATACTATGTTGGCTCAGTTTAAAGGACAAACTCAGAAAGGCAGAGTATGAAAGAGAACAACTCGAGTGTCAGCTGAAGACTGAAAAGGATGAAAAGGAACTTTATAAGGTAATACTCTTTTCATTTCTGTTAGTCACCCCTCATACTTTGTACGGATTGCACTAGTCAGGAGTTTGAGAGCAGAGTAGTGGTGGGATTTGGTTCCTGGCCTCTACTATGGTCAGGATGTTGATTAGGCTGCTTGGCCTGGAGCTTTGCATTTGTGATGCCTTACTGCTTTGTAGCTCTCTGTGTGCAAGGCTTCCTCATGGCTGCTTGCATGTCTTCACAACTCTTAGTCATCTTTCCTGAGCATTAGCAGCTCCAGGAAGGTGGGATCTCTGAGGAAGACTCAAGTCACAGTGTGTATTGCTTTAAAAGTTAGTTTTTAGGAAGTTAAATAGCTAGCAGTTTAGACATTTAGGTGCTACAAGTTTAGTAAAAACAAGATACTTGTTTATTAGAGTTTGCACAGCAAAATATTTCTGCTTTTCAAGAACATATTTTTTTACCTTAGGGAGAACATTAGTTTATTTCATGAGGATCCTGTTTTAGAGTTTAGCTTTTAGAGAAGTTCTTAGAGGTTGCCATTTTACAGAATTATTCTCACTGCTAATGAATCTTTGCCTTTTGAACTTCTTCTGTAAGCATAACTACAATATAGTTAGCTTACAAATCAATCATGTTGTGGGTACTAATTGAGATTTTCTGAAGTAGCTAATAAACATTTCCTAAGGGAAGTTTGAGATGAGAAACTTTTAAGAACATTCTGAGTTGGCAGCTTCTCTTTGCACTTTCATGAGCTGATGATATAAAACAAAGAATGCTGGAAGAGCATTGACTGCAGACACTGTCAAAGAATAAATTATGTTCTACCACTGGGGATAGAAATTAGCCTCTCAAGTTTCCTGTGTTTATAAAGAATCAAGTGTAAGCTGAGCATGGTGGTAGAAGGCCAAGGCAAGATGATTGAAAGTACAAGCCCAGCTTTGGCAAGCCATGGACTTAGCAAGACCCTGTCTCAAAGTAGAAGTAAGAGGGGCTGGGATTTACCCTCATTGTGAAGGACCTGGGTTCTAGCAAACCCCCACCCCATGAAGTGCAAGAAGTAATTCTTGCCTCCCTAGTATTCTTAACCAAAACAAGTGGTTTTGGTTAAAACTAGTGGACCATGGGTATATGTATTCTTTACAATTTCATTTATTGAATATGATTTGTGTATCTGTTATGAGACAATTAGCAGCCAGAGTTCGTGGGAAAATCAGTAGAGTTGGGTTAATTGAAAACTTTTTAAAAAACCCTTGTTTGTAGGCATATAATAAATCAGCATATAAAAAGATTGAATTGATTCAGGTAATGTTTTTAATGTGTCCTTTCTAGTTTTTCAGAATTTGCTTAGGCCTTCATATCTGGGTGTATTTCCCCAAAACAATAATTTGATCCATGTATGTTGTAAAAGAGAACCTACCCTGGTTCTGCCGAGAGAGAGAGAGAGAGAGAGAGAGAGAGAGAGAGAGAGAGAGAGAGAGAACCTAAATGAATAAAACAATGTTTTGAAAACTTTAAAAATTGTGTCTGCAAGTGGGGTGGTGGTGGGGAGGGGGCTTAGGAAGCTCTGTTCTTCCATGTGCTTAGGTAGTTATTTAGCAGATTCTGAGTCTCATGATTCCTAGTGCCTCAGTGATTGTCTTTGAATTAGAGATAATGGTATTTAAAAATTTGAGTAGTTTAACCTAGGTCATGGAGTTAAAAGGAAATTCTTGACATTTTTTCAAACACTGTTACAGGTGCATTTGAAGAATACAGAAATAGAAAATACTAAACTTGTGTCAGAGGTTCAGACTTTAAAGAATTTAGATGGAAACAAAGAAAGCATGATTGTTCATTTCAAAGAAGAGATTGGAAGACTTCAGTTGTGCTTGGCTGAGAAGGAAAACATGCAAAGGGCTTTTCTGCTTACAACCGCAAATAAAGTAAGTACTGTTTTGGGGAGTACTGGGATTTGAACTTAGGAGACATTATGCTGCTACTCTTACACTGTGCAGTTGAAGATTAAAAATCATCTTTATTAAATGTATGCAATAATTTTTATTATTCTTATTTCTCCCATTTCATTTGAAAATGTTTAGAACCAGAATGAAATATTTTGCCAGTCCTCCCCTTCTCCCTCCCTTACCTCTCTTCCCTTCCCCTCCCGCTCTTCTTCCTCTCCTCCCCC
>PVKA01055829.1:0-10150 GCA_004027165.1 Ctenomys sociabilis
CTGATATTGTCAAGCAGCCACCCAGCCTGAGGCACAGGCGCATTGTCACCAGTAGTAAAGCTTAGCCAGGACCGTGGGTGGGGCACTCTGACCTTGTGCAGAGGACTGACCAGTGTGTCCAGCCCTCGAGTGCTTTCCTTGCTGCAGGCAAGAGTCTGGGTGCACAAGTGCAGCAGCTCCTGCATCGATCGGAGTGGTGATCTGTGCACAAGAAATGGCCCAGAGCCAGGGCCCCGCCGAGGTGGAGGCATGGCCCTGCTGGCCGTCCTCCCCACGGAGCACAGAGTCCCATTGCTCCTCCTCCTATGCAGGGACCTGGCCTTGAAGTCCTAGGAGCAGTTTTGATCCTGAAGACCCCTGTCTACCCCCTGATGAGGAGACATGCCTGCCTCAGAGAAGCTTCAGCGATTCGTGGTAGTGCCCGGCCTGGGCCAGCTTCCCTCCTGGGGCCCTTCCTGGGCACACCTCAGACAGCCAGTTCCACTCCACCGAGATGAGCCCCACACCAGATCTGAGGCAAGGATGGCAGGCGGCCTCACCTTGGCCCGCTGGAGCCACCACCAGGCCCTCCACAGTGTTGCTCACAGGCGGCCACTGCCAGTGACATGGCTTGTGTGCTGTCCCTAAGAAGATATGGAGATGCAGGACACCTGCCCTCCTCCCCACAAGGCCACCCACAGCAGCCCCTCCTCCTCCTCCTCCTCCCCTCCCCTTCCTCCCCCTCCTCCCTCTCCCCCTCCTCTTCCATGTCTCTCTGGTGGAGCTGGCTGGGGCCTTGGCCCCTGAAGCCCCTGGTACATCGAAGCCTGGGCTCCACATAGGCACTTGGACAGATCTGAAGGAGCTCGCTTTGCTTCCCATAAGTTCTTGGAAAGGCATCTCATTTTAACACAAAGGAAATTCTCTGATGCATACTTAAAACTAGACTCAAAGTGCTTCAAATATAACTGAGGAGATGCTCAAACACAGAAACTTTAGTATGTTCTATGAGTGCAGAGACTGACAGAGTATTGGCCCACAGAGTGCCGTGGACACTGGGGACGTGACGCTGGGGGACAGGGTTACGAAGGGCGACGTGCGTTGGCCTGGTGCTTGGGCTCGGTACAAGATGAACAAGCACTGACCTTAGCCTTGCAAGGATGGCTCTGGAAAACTCTCTGGGAACAGAAGAGAAGGGTGGCTTCCCACCTGAATATCCTCCATGTAGGAGGAGGAGATGTGGGGCATAGGGTGTGGTCTTCAGAGAAGAGACAAGACTGGAAGCGTGTGGAATAGGGTTCAGGGGAGAGATAAGGGGAAGATCTGGGGTGGTAACCAGGCCACCAGCCTTCCTACTGTGCATGGGTGTCCACAGAAGACTCCACTACGAAGGAAACATGGAACAGCTGTGTCAGCAGAAGACATGACCTGTGATGACTTGTGTGCCACTGGGCATTAGCCTTCAGTACAACAGGCAGGAGCCTGGAGAAGCATGCAGGTGGGACTTGGGGGGATGAGCTTCCCTCTTCTGTGCCTGGGTTCTTTTATGCTGGTTCCAACCCACCATGAGAGCTGTGGGGCACAAGGTGGAGCCTCCAAAGCAGCAGCAGCCCTACACGGTGCCCTGTGGAGCAAGCTGTTCCCCCAGCTTCAGGCCTCGGCTACGAGGCTTTCCTGTCTGGTAGAACCCCAGCCCGGGCTGCTCCACAAGATCTGCAGAGGACTGGACAGCTGGCCTTGCATTGCACGTACTATATCAGACTGGGCCCAGCGAGGCAGCGAGCGTGTGACCTTGGGCACTTCCTGTGCTCTCATATCACCACCATCCTCAGGCCGGTGCCTGGACAGGGTAGTGTAGAGAATCCAGAGCGAAGCTGCCGTCTGTGGTGCCATGTGACAACTGAGCGCCTCTCCATTGTGTTCCATCTACCCCAAGTCAGATAGCGAGCCATGTGGGATGGTCGTTCCACACTCCCTGTGCTCACAGCCAGACTACAGGAGGAAGGAGGGTTCCCAACACAAGAAGAGACAGGTGACAATTGACTGGATACTCATGAGCCCCTGGAAACTCTGGAGGGACCCCTGTCCAGTTTTATGGTCCCTGAACCAATGTACAGACTGGGTGTGGCATGCTGGTGATGGTGGACAGGAGCCCTCTGGGAATGCTCAGGCCCCACGAGCTGGCCACGGGCAAGGGACAAGCAGTGCGGGAGGCACTGCTCAGAGCCCCGCTCGCTGCTGCACTTCGCCTTACTCTGGATGGAGTCTCTAACAAAGCCCCAGAAGACCCTGGGAGGACCCAGCCCAAGGCCGGCTGAAGTGCCTCGGACATACCAGGGGAGGGCACAAGGCCCTTTCTCCCCTGCTCGTGCCAGCCTAGATCCCTTCAGAGAAGGTCCTGACTGAGGGGACTGGGAGGAGAACCAGTCCCCAGGGCCCTTTGCAGGCTGGTTGCTTTGGGCAGGATTGCATAAGGAACTTGCTGGCCTCGAGCTGGTTGCCCTAGATCTGCCCAGCAGCCCTTGTGGCCACTAGCAGACAGTGCCACCCTGACTAGCCTGGTGGCTATCCACAAGGCCGTTGGTGGAATGCGCGTCTGGGAGTCCGGTGGGCCAAGGAGGTAAGACTGCAGGTGCCACAGCTGGTCTCAGACCCTTGCTCTCGGGCACTGCTCCTCTTCTCTGCTTCCCAGCCACATGAACTAAGCAGCCTTCTTGGCCACACCTCGCCACCATGATGCTCCTGCCCTGGAGCCATGGACTGAGTGCCCTGACACCATGAGCCAAGAATAACTCTTCCCTTAAGCTGTGGGCACTGGGTACTGTGTCCAGCAATGGAAAGGCTGGCAATTGCATCCCTTCCTCAAGAAAGTGTACCTGCAAGGTGGTCTTCAGGCCTGGGCCACTGCCTTGGCCCTCTGCTCTCATCCAGAGCGCTGCGCACTACCCTTCCAGGATCTGGCCTGGCCTCTTTCCCCTTCCACCCCAGTGCTCAGTGGCTGCAGTCAGAAGCCCCACAAACCTGAGCTTTGTCCGTGGCCCCTGATGACTTCCCACGGCCATGGCAAGACCACGTCAACTCTCGGCATGACCCAGGAGTCACAGACCTGGGTGGCAGCAGGCCCCTCCCCCACCACAGCGAAGCCTTCCCTCAGGGCATCCTTTCCTCCTCCCCCTTGGGCGAGCTGTGCTCTGCTTCAGCTGGAATTTACCCATCTGGCAGCCTTCCCCGGATCCCAAGGAAGGTCTAAATGTCCCACAGTGAAGCTGCCCTGTGTCTTGGGAAACCCACAGCTTCCCTAGCGGAGGCTCCTAGGCTCCTCCTGCATGTGGGCTGCGTGCTTGTGGGACCCACTTCCTTCTGCACATCAGACAAGCAAGACCACGTTCTCACCTGCATCCAGGGGGAGCCTCCCGCACAGACACTCAGCCCACCTGATGAGAAGGACTCAGTGCAGAGCCCAGGTACCCACAGAAAAGCGCTCAGCCTGCCCCACACCTGTTGTTGAGCACAGCATTCCAAGACATTCCACGGAATGGGCCAGGCCCAAGCATCCTGCCCTAGCAGAGGCAAAGGGGCTGCCTGCCCAGCAGTGATTTGCATTTCTTTGGTGACTGGGCAGGCAGGCACGTTCCTTCTGCTATTTATATTCCATTGTGAAGTTTGCGTTCTTATCCTGGGCTCTCTGGTTTATTGTGCTCTTGGTGTATTATTTTATCCGTGAGCCTCGATGTGGTTTATGAAATGCAAACGTCTCTGCAGTTTCGTTATTGATCACTTCAGCTGCTGTCCATCTTCTCTGTGGGGAACAGTTCAGAGTCTAAAATCGATCACCCATTTCTGTGATGGTCTAAATGTTTGTGTCCCCAATGTCACAATATTAGGAGGGGGACTTTCAGCAAGTGATCATGGAATGAGGGTAGAGCCCTTGTGAACAGGCCCAGTGTCCTAAAGACAGCTGAGACAGAGCCTGGGACGGGGCCATCTGCCACCAAGGCCACAGCGGCAGGCGCTTTGACCTTGGATTTCCACCTAGGGCCTGACAAGCAGGGCCCTGTAAATCACTCAATCTGTGGGCCGTCCTCTCCTTCCACGGTTTCCTCATCACTCGGCCTGCTTTTGCCTGGGTTGTGGCACACGTCTTACAGTTTTTCTTCCTGGTTGTGGTGACTTTTTGGTCCTTCTCAGCTCTCAGCAGGTTTGTTCTCACCCAGGATACCTGTGGTGGATTTCACTGATCTTCTAGCTCCATTTCCCATTTGCTGCCTGAATTCTTTTTTAACAGCCCGGAAGGATGAACCTTCTCTGGTACATGAACCACACTCAGCCAGGTGGGAGCAGGAGGTGGCCAGGGCAGAGGACGGGCCCTGGTCACCTGCCCCTGAGCAGGAGTGGCCCACCGCGCCAGGAGAGGGATCTCAGGCTCCCGGGGACTGCAGGGGTCCGTGACCAGCAGAACCGACGGCCACTAAGCACACACCTCCCTCCCCACGGTGGCAGCACCCTGGCGTTCGAGTCACAGCCCTCGGTCTCTGTGATTACTATTGTCCTCTTGTGTGCTAGCATCACCTGAACTGTGCCCCCGACGGCCTGGGAGGACCTGGTGGGAGTGGGTGGCCCCCAAGTGCCCCTGGGCCCAGCCTGGCCACAGCCTGGTGACATTAACTCTCACGCTGACTCCGATCTGTGGTGGAGCCAAGCTTTGAACACAGACGCGACCTGGACGCAAAGGCGAGGACCAAGAGCTGTCCACATGCTCCTCCGGGTATAGACCCCACACATCTGCAGCAAGGTGCACCGTGCAGCAAGCCGAGTCCCAGGCAGTGCTGCAGCCAGCAGGGCAGAAAGCGCTCCTGTCTAGCGCCCCTCCTGTCCCACAGGGGCAGGCAAACGGGTCTGTTCCCGCTCTTGCTCCGTCCCTCGCCTTCTGCATCCTTTGGTCTGTTTTCTCCGCCTGACTGAGTCACAGAACGGCAAAACAGAAAATCAAAATAAAAATTGCCAAAAACATCATTCTTGTCTGCTAAAAAGTTGTATGAACAGCGCTGAGTCATTAACACATTGTTACCCAAGCAAGCCCAGAACATAGTGACACCTTTGAAAAATGTCCGTCTGATTTGCCCTTTCCGAAACGTGGGTCCCACACTCACCGGAGCGTGTTGGTCCCACCTGCACGTGCACAGCTGCCAGTGTGGGCTCTGCCCTGGGAAGCCACCCCCGGCTCATTCCCACAGCCCCAAGGTTGGTGCCCTTGCATTTTCCTTCTTTCCAGCCTTTCAGAATTGTAACTGTTTAAATCTGAAACACGGTAGAGATATCTTGAGGCCAGCGAGTTCCTGGAACAGACTGCCACAAACAAAGCCCAGTTAGCCAGTGCCGCTGTGGCCGACACACAGTCTCCTTGTTGCCATCAACGGGAGAAAAGATACCTTCTCTGCGGACTTTCGAGTCCTGGTCTGGGCCAAGGCTGAGGCCAGCGTCCACCTTCTTCTCTTGTTGGCTCCCCTGTGCTCGTGCTCATCCACGCCGTGCTGTCAGCCTCCCATTTCCGGGTTTAGAGAGGACATGATCTGCGTTAATAAGAGCTACCTGAGGCCCGATCACGAGTCACCGAGTTGAGATCTTGCATCACCACGAGACTGCAGCCCACCTGAGGTGATCTGGCTCCCAAGCCACACAGTTCCTAAATTCCCCAAAGGGAAAGTGTGGGGCTCTGTATGGGGGTCACTGGTGAGAAAGGCAATGGACCTCCGTCCTGATGCAAGGCAGAGGCCCAGAGGAGGGGCCTCCAGGCCAAAGGCGTGCTCAGGCTGCCAGCGGTGAGGCCAGAGGCATGGCCAGGTGGGTTCTCCAACACAAGGGGCACAGGCAAAAACCAGCATGCAGGCCCAAGGGCACCCCCAGCCTCAGGACCCTCCATGGGCCTCCCTGTGGCACCGGAGCCCTCAGACAAGAAAAAGCAAGGGTGCTCAATGTACAATCCTATAGGCTGAGCTCCAACAGCCCATGTGGGTTTGCACCAGCAGCAGCAATCTGTGACCTGGTGACCTGGGCCAGGGACAGACGGTGGCCAAGCCAGGAAGAGCTAGACACCCAGCACCCAAGCCCTCGGGACACACCCAAGCCCAGGTCCGTCTACTGGATATTTGCAGGAGACAGGAAGAAGGGCTGAGCTTCCTCCAGAGCCACGAGAGAAAGCAGCACACCTTGAGCAAGAGGGCCAGCTATGTACCAGAGCAGCACTGGTCGGGCCGTCAGGTGAGGGACAGAAGTGGGAGCCAGTGTGGATTTTGTCCTAAGGGAGAAATACTGGAATGCTATAGAGGGCAGGCATTCTGGACAGGCTCCTGATCTGTTCTAGGCACTGTGGACACCAGGTCTCGCAGATAGGATGTGCTGGGCAAGGGGGGACCATAGGGCACTGGAGGAGCTGGGGAGGCCTCCAGCAGCCCCTTCAAGCCAGAGTACACACCCCTCCCCATAGAACTGCTCCACCATGACCAACTGGCACTGACATTTAAATCCCAGTGCAATACAAAATGACCTCATCAACTCAGAGCTCCCCTAGACCCTTGTCTGCCTGAAAAGCACACCCTTGACAGCAGTGTGCTGCCACGCCTTTCCTGGAGACACCCTGGTCCCTTGTACCCCATGCTGGAGTCCAGCACTGTCACCGATTAAAGTGGGAGGAGGGCTCCCTGGGGACCATCCATGTGGGGCAGGCACCAGCATGACCTCTCTGTGTCTTCCCGCACAGGGCCGCAGTGCTGAGTGCACAGCTGCCCCTCACCAGGGCCCTGGCCTCAGCACCCTCGGGTGCCCCCGCTCACCTGGCTTTGTCATCCCAGCCAGCAGCCATGCCTTTCTGAGGATGCCACACTCCAGGACAGGGACAGCTGGGGATGAGGGCACAGTCCTCATGACCCACCAGTAGGTGGGCACAGTCATTCTGGACATTCTGGCCCAGCAGTTGGTAGCAAGAAGGCACATGTTTGGTGGCTGGACTTTCACCACTGTTGGCAGCATTGTGTGTCACCACTGGGGTGCAGAGACCTCGGGTGGAGGTTGCCACTGCTGGGAGCTGTTGGCTCTTGAGTAGTATCAGGGCTCAGTTGAAAGGCACAAGACAGATTCCCACTTAGAGAGGAGTGTGGAGCCAAAGGCTCGACCCCAAGAATCTGTCCCTTGGCACAGCCGCCCGCCATGACTGGTGGCTACTGATGGACGGAAGGGCTCATTCCGTGGCCACCCACAGTGCAGAGATTCTGTCCCCATCCACTCTCTGGCGTGGAAAACCAGGAGTGACAGAGCTCGGTAGGGGCTCCCATGGCAGCCCCTGTGTTTGTCCCGGAAGCCTCTTTTTCACCCAGTCACATGCCCAGCAGCAATGGGCGTGTCTCGGTCCTTCTCCTCCGTGTCTCCTCTTCCACGACTCTAAGAAAGGTTCATGTTGACTCACAGTTTGTAGAGGATTCAGCCTGTAGTGGGGCTGGCCCAAGGCAGAGCGAGATGGCAGAGGAGAAACAGTCCCCGAGGTGGTGGGCAGGAAGCAGCGGCGGATGCTCAAGAAAGAGGAGGGAGGCCCCTCCTCCAGGCTCCATCCCTGAGCCCCGCACTCAGCTGTCAGCTCAGCAGCAGCTCATCCACCAGGAGCATCACGCACCCCTGATCCAGTCGCCTCCCCAAAGCCCAGCTCTGAGCCTGGGAGACGCTGGGGGACATTCTGATATAAGCCATATGCTGCTATAAAATAAATGCGTCATTTGAGAAAAAGAAAAAGCTTGAGCCAGCAAGACAGCTCAGCGGACTAAAGCGCCTGCTTAGGCAAGCTCAGGAGCAGGGTGCAAGGCCCAACACCACGGCCGGGCCAGCCCCGCCCCCAGGGCAGGCTGAGCTGGCCACCGAGTCCAGGTGTAGCGGTGCATGCCTGTAAGAAAGCGCTGGGAGGCTGAAAACAGGAGGACCACTACAAGTCCCAGCTGCATAGTGAGACCCTATAACACTGAAA
The DNA here is from genome assembly GCA_004027165.1 of Ctenomys sociabilis. Taxonomy (NCBI): domain Eukaryota; kingdom Metazoa; phylum Chordata; class Mammalia; order Rodentia; family Ctenomyidae; genus Ctenomys; species Ctenomys sociabilis. The sequence goes on from PVKA01055829.1 coordinate 7,988, forward strand.
AAAAAAAAAAAAAAAGAAAGAAAGAAAGAAACAGAAATAAACAAAAAAAAGAAAAACCTCACCACATAGGCAACCGGGCAGGAAGCCCTCTCGGAGTGGAGCAGGCCCACTATGCAGGCTCTGCAGGGCAAGCCTACCATTGATACCAGCGTGCTTGCCATGCTGCAAGCTTGGGCCCTCGGCCCCGGATGTCCCCACTGACTGGCCGGCTCTTGGGCCCAGGGTCCCTGCACAGCTCCTCTGCATGGCCAAGAGACACAGCCCCAAATCGCAGGGAGAAAACACTGAGGGGGTTCAAAGCTGAGGAGGTCTCTCGGGGCCTCTACGCGTCCCTTTCTTGTGGGCCTGTTAATGCACTCTGTCCATCGTGGTTTTTTAAACTATAACCGTGCCACTGCTCATCCTTTGTTACAGTCACCACTGGATCTTTATCCTTAATTAAATTCACTGCTCAATGAAAAACTTTTTACTTTGGGGATTTTACTTTCTACTGCAAGCAGTTCCTTGGCACAGACAAAGCTGGTTTTTCCCGGCCACTTCCGGGACACAGTGATTTGTGGGTATTTTTTTTAGGTTATCCAAATATTTTACATTAGTTCCACACATAGAGGGGCAGGTGTGCTTCAGAAGCAAAAGGAGGAGAAAGAGAGAAAAGACAGCGAAAGGCCAGTGAGGAAAACCCATCTCGAAGCTGCTCACAGAACTGGAAAGCCTGACAGCGAAGCGCTTGAGGGCAGAAAGATTGCTGCACACACTCGTACGTGAGCAGATAAAAGAGAACTGATGAATAAAATATTCTAATGGAATTCAGGAAGCCGGAAGCCTTGCCTCTCTCTGTGCAGGGAATACATCAGAGCCGTGGAAATGGTTCTTGAGTGCACTGTATGGCTGGGCTGTTTCAAAGCAGTGCTTTGTTTATAATAACATCTCTTGTGATCCTTAACTCCTAAAAACTGCAAAATGAGCCACCCCCTAATACACCCTTATTACCAGATTCCCTGCATCTCATCAGCCAGTCGTTCTCTCCTGTACCTTAAAATCCTGAGTTTATGAAAATGGCTTTAAAGGATGTGATTTTCTAATTTACCCTTGGCACTGTTTCTCGTGGGTCCTGCTACACTGAACTTCATGTACTTTCGTAAGAGCCAAGGCTTGTGTCTAGTTGACCCCGTAAAGCCTCATGCAGTTGTGGGGTGGCTTCTAAAGGTTGTGATTAATTCATGGTCCAGGCTGGACCTGTGTGAGTGCTGCACCTGCCCTGGGGCTACAGCCTGAGAGCAACGGAAGGAAGGGAGAGAGGTGGCCACTGTCACAGGGCTTCTCGCTTTGCTCCTTGTGGTCTTCCACTCCCACGCTGCCCTCTGCATGGAGCCAGCCACGTATGGACTGAAACCTCCATTGACTATGAGCTAAATAAACCTTGCCTTTCTTAATTTGTGGCATCAGATATTTTGTCTCAGTGACAAAAGAGACAATCAGTGAGGCCAGAAGGTCAGGTCTTCCCAGCCCCACAGGAAGGGCAGACTCCTCTTCTGCCCCAAAATCAGTGCCAGGTCTAGCCCAGAAGCCCACAGCTCTTCCACTCAGTGCAGTAGACTTCTGTGGTCTGTTCTTCATGCACTTGGAGGAATTTCAGTGGCAGCTGACCCTGCACCTGCTTTTTTTTTCTTTAACAGCAACTTTATTTGCTCAAAAGGAGCCGGGTGTACAGGCACACACTTGTCCCGGCACTCAGGGAAGCTGAGGCAAGAGGACCTCAGGTCCAGTCTAATCTGGCTAATTCAGTGACTTAATGAGACCCTGACCCTAAATAAATAAGTAAATAGCTTACACAGGTACAAAATGCATAAATAACCCCCAAAAGGCAATCAATGCCCTCCTTTGCCATAGCCCGCCTGGCTGCATACTCTGCTTCTGTAGCCAGTAGAACATGGCCAAGGCTGTATCCAGGGAGCACGGAAGTGGTGGAGCCAGGGGACTCTGGGGCCCAAGAGTTTTCCAGGTCCCAGAGGTCCCAGGGCCTGAGCCCCAGTCTGTTGCCTTGGGGCTGCAGGAAGTTTGGTCCATGCTCTAATTCACATGCTGAGCCGAGAGTTGCTTTGTGCCTTTGGGCCATGAGGTTCCTGGGTATCATTTCCTCCATGTGTGCTTGTGTGTGTGTGG
>PVKA01055830.1:0-10150 GCA_004027165.1 Ctenomys sociabilis
TGACAGACAGAGAAAATATGTCCGCCCCACCAAGGAGGTGGAAGAAGAACATCTGGGCGAGGCAGCCATCGAAGGAGATGGTCTTTCTCTCTGACAGAAGATCGAGCAGGACCTTGGGCACGGTGACGGAGGAGAAGCAGATATCGAGAACGGAGAGGTTGCGGAGCAGGATGTACATGGGGGTGTGAAGGCGGGCGTCACCGGTCACGGTGACCATGATGAGCAGGTTTCCCAGCAGCGTTGCCACGTACACCACCACCAGAAAGACAAATAGGACCTGGCTGAGCTCTCGGGATTGAGTGATTCCCAGGAAGACGATCTCTTTCACTCTCGTGCAGTTTCCTGGATCCATTGGATCACAGATCCTGTGGAGGGGACATCTCTGGAAGAGACAATAGCACTGTGACTAACTAGCGTGCTCCCTCAGGGAGGGCATGCACTGGGCTCGCAGTGGCCCTGTGGCTGCTGCGGAAACCCTGCGTGGGACTCGACCCAGTCATCCAAGCAGACAGACTCTGCCATGGAAGACCCTGAAACGTGGCCACACGCCTGTTCAATCACACTTTTACTGGAAAATCTGACAGCTCACGTAATAAAGAATATGCATACATGTCACTTAGAAATTTACATTCACATATATCCTCGTTTTTGTTTAGTTTTGTCAGAGATGGGTATTCTTTTGCCATTTAAATATTGTAGGTGTGTGAACTCAGCAAAATAATCCAATATAGTCCAGAAGTCCCTAATACTACGGAGTTATCCATAGGACTGGCACTGTCAGAAGTTGTTGACTTGAGTCTTTTATAGCTCAGCATATTAATATGGCTTTATTTTTTTTTTTTTTTTTGTCTTTTTGAGACAGGGTCTCACTGTGCAGTTCAGGCTGGCCTTAAGCTCACTTTGTAGCTCAGGCTGGTCTCGAACTCACAAGAATCCTCCTGCCTCAGCCTCCCTAGTGCTGGGATTACAGGCCTGCGCCATATGGCTTTATTTTTTATACCTTGTTTTTATACTTTTCTGCTGGATGTTTAAGACCATTTTGTGTATGTATTTTCAAAATAGTTAAGACAGATATACAGCTACTTCCTCTTAATTCAATGAGAAGAAAGATTTGTGCTAATAGTCTTTGGGCAGGATGTCATGTCTGCATCCTGTGCTATGAATAGCCACTACAAAGACAACAATATACAATGAGTTAATTATTGAAACTGTCCTACTAATCACTTTTGAAACTGTCTCATTGCTATTTGTTTCTCAATAAAATTAATTAAAAAAAAAGGAATTTATATCCACAGCAGACATCGTTAAGAGGGTTAAAGGTTTACCTGACTGTAGAAGAAGATATTTATATTTTATAGTCAGTTTTTATCTGTATACTTGAGCAAAGATTCCTAGTTGGACCATATAAAGAACTTCTCCAAGTCCAACAGAAGCCCAGATGGCCTCCAAGTCCACGTGGAAAAGACAGAAAGCTTCACAGCAGAAGATAGCAGTTCCACCTCGCTAGCAAAGGTGGAGGGGAAACTGAAGTCCTAGCTACCAGCCACTATACCACTACCAAAATAAGAAGCAGAACAGCCAAACTGGAAAAGGCAGAAAACGCTAAGTCATGGCAAAGGTTGGGAACAATTAGGACACTGCACACTGCTGGTGGGGGCGTAAAACCATGCAAGCACTTTGGTGTTTGATTGTACCTGCTAGAACTGCATATCATGTATATGTATTATACTTCTGTGTAGATATATATCTCTGAGGGCCTAATTCTGCAGCTGCGGTTCTCCTAAGAATATGTTGTTGCCAGGTGCAGTGGTGTACCCCTGTCACCCTAGGACTCAGGGAGCTGAGCTTGGACGGTCACTGTGAGTTTGAGGTCAGCCTGGGCTACAAAGGGAGCTCAAGGAAAGCCTGAAATATACAGTGAGACCCTGCCTCATGAAAAGAAAAGAAAAAAAAAATATATATATATTTCTACTCCCAGGACATGTTGTTAGAATAATCGTAGCAACACTAGTTATAATTTCCTCAAACTAGGAAATTTCAAAAAACCTTGTAACAGTAGAAAAGACACATAAGCTGTGCACAGCGGTGAGAGTTATGCTCACGATGTCATATGAAGAGAGCAACAATGTGGAGGGACCGAGGAGTCCACGCTTGGTGCCCCCAGCACTGCGCTTGCAGAACTGCCGGAGCCTGCAGGCAGTGCCCCTGGCTTGTGGCCAAAGTGTGCTCAGGTTGGGTAGAAATTCCTGAGCTAAGCGCTTCTGTGCGTTTCTCTGCAAGCAACTTGAGGAAAAGGTTAAAAAGAACAAACAGGGCTGGTGAGATAGCGGATGAGGCTCCTGCTTAGGCAAACGCAGGGACTGGGGTTCAAATGCCCTGCTGTCTCCACCCTGGGCGCCCTGAACAGGCCACAGAGACCGGGCGTGGTGGTGCTTACCTGTAATCCCAGCACTGGGAAGGCTGAAAACAGGAGGATCACTATGACTCTGAGCTTCAGAGTGAAATCCAGTCCAAATACATACATTAAAAAATAAAAAATAAAAAAAACCAAAAAGAACAAACGTGATAATTCCTTTATAATATTTAATCTCATTTTTAAAGAATGAATTTCATGTAAAGCAAATTTAATGGACTGCCCGCCCACCTTGCTATTGCCCACCTTGCTCTGTAGTTCAGACTGGGCTCGAACTCACAGTAATCCTCAGCCTCCCGAGTGTTTGGGTCATAGGCGTGCACCACCATGCACGGCTTCTGTTTTTAATATTTCTCTGTTTGTTTTCTTTCTTTCTTTTCATTTTGCTCTTATGATCTTAGAGGAAATGTCCTTTAAAGACTCCAGTTTTCCAAGCAGTAACCTACCTTTAACTCACACAGAAAAAGAACATAGGAGCTCCTCTCCCTTTCCCCCTCCCACAGCAGTAGATCAGAACCATTTGTCTCCCCACAGCAATAGTAAGAAGGGTGACTGAGGGAGACTTGGGGTCTCCCCGGGTCCCACAGTTCTGGGGCCACTCGGCAGGGCAGGGCACACACAGGGAGGAGAGTGGCCGGTCTGGAACGCAGAGGCGTACGGTAGTCCACACAGTCCAAGGGCCTTCCTGCGGGTGTTAGAACAAGTCAGTGGCTCACATCCCCACTCAGGAAACCGCGATGCCAGCCAAGCCTGGGCGGTTCCTGGGTCAGCGTCCTTTCCCCTCCTCCTGTCTCCTTCTTCCTTGTCTATCTCCCCTGCATCCCTTCTTGTCTTCCTCCTGGTACCCCAGCTCTGGGGACAGAACCCAAAGCCTTCAAGCTGAGCCACTTCTTCAGCCCTTCAGTTTCTATTTTGAAACAGGGTCCTTCTGAGCTGCTAAATTGCCCGGGCTGTGATCCGGTTTCCTGTCCTCCTTGCCTCAGCCAGGCTTCCATCCTCTTGTTTCTTTCTGCTTTACTTCTTTATTTTCTCCCTCCATCATTTCCAGGACATTAAAAACCCTCTTCAAGGGAAGGGGGGCCCCACTGAAGGCCCCTTCCTTGAAGAGCTTACAGGAAAGACGACGAGAGGGCTGCCGGGGGCGGAATCCGCAGAAAAGAGCGCAAGACTGTGCAGCACGCAGGCCGAGTGCGAGGGTGTGTGTGTGGGGGCGGCGGGCAGCCTCCCTCTGGGCGCGCCCGGGGGCTGAGCAAGGCGTGTTGTGTTCCACACGTGCCTCCCGGACGTGCATGTGCGGACTGCCTGGGAGAAGTTTTGCCCCACATTGTGCAGGCCACCAGGCGTGCACGCTAGGGTCATAGAAGGCAGCTCCTGTCACTGTCACATGCAGCACTGCTGAGACTGGCTGTCCAGCCCCCAGCCCAGGCGCCTCCCCTCTGCACACCTGGTCTCTCTGAGGGGCTCGACTGACTGGCTGCTCCGGCTCGTGGTGCTTTCTTTGGGGTCTGTTTCCAACTCTTCTCTCTCTGTGGGGTACAGTTTTCTTTTTGCTCAAGGGCTTTAGCTAATTTGTATGTCTGAAGATCCAGAATATTTGCGCTTATTAAATAATCATATATTTCTATGCAGTTGCAAAAATAGCTATTCATATTAAAAACATTTACAAAAGTAAAACAAACTTTAATTCTCAATGAGAAATAATGTCACCTGGATATTGGACCCCAGGACATGCAGGCTCTTTTTGTTGTTGTTGTTTATATTTATTTATTTATTTTTTTCTGTACTTAGGACAGGGTCTATAGGGTCTCACTATGTAGATCGGACTCATAGTGATGTTTCTGTTTTCAGACTCCCAAGTGCTGGGATTACATTTGCGTACCACCATGCCCAGTCTCAATTGCTCAGTGCACCTTGCTGGCAGGGCTGGCACAGCACACTGGGGATCGAACCCAGCCTCTGCACTATGTCTAAGCAGGCGCTTTAGTCTGTGGAACTATCAGGCTGGCCTGTGTTTTATTTTTTGATGGCTCATTTTTAAGGTCTCAGCATTACAAAAATGTGAGCAGAGTAATGGGGTTCTGCCTGCCTGCCTGCCTCTTTATGTCTCTCTCTGACTCCCCCATTTCTGTCTATCTGTCCCTCCTGTCTCTGTCTCTCTGTATGTCTTTGTCTCTGCCTGTCTGTCTCTCTGTCACTGTCTCTATCTTTCGGCTCTGTCCCACTGTCTGTCTCTGTGTCTCTCTCTGACTCCCCCATTTCTGTCTGTCTGTCCCTCCTGTCTCTGTCTCTCTGTATGTCTTTGTCTCTGCCTGCCTGTCTCTCTGTCACTGTCTCTATCTTTCGGCTCTGTCCCACTGTCTGTCTCTGTGTCTCTCTTCCCCGCATCTGGCTTTGTTCTTGCATGTGGTTGTGGAGTGACTCCTCCATGCTGTAGCTGCGGCTCACTTGTTCTCTCCTGGAGCCTGTCATGGCTGTGGGAAATAGATACTGTCATCATCCTGATTTTACAGCGAATAAACAGAAGGAGAAGAAATGTTTGTCCCTTGAGCAAGGTGTCACAGCTCCTAGAACCTTGTCTCAAGTTAAATTTTATTTCAAAGATGAGTGCTTGCATTCCTGTGACTGTCCTCACTGCCAGCACTGATCAGCCTTCCAGGAAACAATCATTTGCCAACACATCACAGTTTGTGGCACAAGATGCTGACATTAGAAACTTGTAAATGGCAGCGAGAGGTGTGGGTGACAGTGGCTTAGCCCAGAAGGGGCAGAACATCAGGGGTGAATTTTCAGAGGCACCTGCACAGGGACCCTGGATGCCCCACAGTGCGGAGCACTGGTGGGTTCTGAATGATATCCCCTCGAGTGGGGATGCCTGTTGATAAGAATGGCTCTGTTGGGACCTCTGAACATGTCATTTTGCAAAGTGAAAGGATTCTTTGAAAGTATAGGATTTAATGCACTTATATTCCAATGCAGTGTGCATTCCAATGCACACTGCATTGGAATATAAGTGCATTAAAAAGGGGGGGGCAGGAAAAGCTAAGAAAACACAGTTTGATCTATCTTTGCAGCATCAAAGTGGGGGTCATGAAGCTTTTCTTTTAAAATCACCCTTTGGAAACCAGCTCACAGGAATCATGGACAGACCTGCAAATGCCGCCCCAGCTGCAGATCCCCCAGATCTACACTCAGTGGATTTTCTAGGATGACCCCTTGCCGCAGGCTTCTCTTTTCATGTTTGAAAGTGCTTTATTGTTGATTGAATCCCTAAAAGTTTATGAAAGCTGAGTGCTGAGTAGCATTAGCCATGACCGGTGGACAGGTGGGCACAGGTAGGCTGGGCACTAAAACACCTCTGCAAGGCCCCCAGTCTCCCACTCCAGCCAGGAGGCCAAGCGGGCGGGCAGATTTTCTGAGCTCTGCAGCCACTGCCATCTTGCTGTTCTTCCTGGGAAGTCACCTTGCCCAGAGCTCTGGAGCTCAGTGCATTGTTCTGCTTTCAAAATACCCAGGACCCCAGCATCCTACAAAGCCAAACAGGGCCCCTCAGCGGGGCCAAGGACCTTTCCCCTCTGTGTTGCAGGCTACACTGTCTCTGTCTCCAGTAGTGACACTGAGCATTTTTTTCTCTGCTTCATAAAGACCTCTGGCTTTGGTGGGAACACTCTACACTTCGTGGGCTTTCTGAAAAATCAGCACAAGCGGGTTCTCTGTTTCAGAAGCTCAAGCCCTGACACTAACTCTCCGAGTGGGAAACCGGTCCTTTCCCGACACTGCCCCATGTCCCAAAAGCAGGACCTGGGGAAATTCTGTGTTTCATGTTCAGCCTACCTCAGGGCTGGAGACTGTCACCTTCCTCTTGAAGATGGGGAAGATGGGGACACACACGGATGTGACTACTATGCTCTAAAGCCTTGGTGCCTGCCCTGGTCCCCAAGCCACAGCCCAATTCAAAATCAGGCCAGGTAATACTGCTGGGGATGAGGGTACCCATGAGTCCTTCAGAGTCACTAATTGTCCCCACCCCACCTCTGTCCCTTACCACCTCTCAGCCCCAGCTATCCCTGTAGGATGCCCCTGGAGGACACCCCCACTCCTCTAGGGGAAGCTGACAGCACTGATAGCACTGTGTGCTGTGTGCCCAGAGCGTTTCTCTGTAACTCTCGCTGCCCTGCAGCCGGCCTATTGACCAGACTCAGCTTTGTGGTCAGCTGACGGGGTAGAAAGGTAGCTGGAGATCTGGGGCCCGGGTGCTGCGAGAGTGAGTCTCAGAGATAGGGCTGGCGCCTCCCTGCTAATCTCGGTCGAAAGCAATGTGGACACTGGCGCTATGCAGCTGTTTCAGTCTCCTTCTTGAGACCTGCAGTTCCCCGGAATCTAGGGGAAGAGCTCGGTGGCAGCCCCTGCCATGCATGACCTCGATTGCAGTAGCTGTGGCAGTTTCTTGGGGTGACTCAGGGACATTTATCATGGACACATTCAAAGCTGCCACAGCACAGCAATCCCCACACGTCCATTTGGGGCAGCACACCTCACACACCCGAGCAGCTCAGATGCCCATCAGTGAAGGAGCAAAGAAAGTGCCCGCTGAAATGTCCTGCAGGAGAAGCTTAGTGAACCATAAAGAAGGATAAGTCTGAGCCATTGGTGGAAAACTGGGCGAATTTGAGACTGTGTAGATGTAGGAAGTTAGATGACCATAGTGGTCTGGGTAGATAGCTCTGTGGTCTAAGCACCTGCCTGGCAAGCCCAAGGACCCGGGTACCATCCCTGGTACCACATGTTGTGCCAGCCCTGGATCCCCAGGTGTCCCGAGCCAGCCACTGAAACTGGGCATGGCGATGTATGCCTGTAATCCCAGCACTGGGGAGGCTGAGGCAGGAGGACCACTACGAGTCCAGGCTGTGTAGCGAGATCCTGTACTAAATACATAAATAAACAAAAGTTTTAAAATATCGTGCGTAGGTTTTTCTCATATGAAAAACCCATTGATAACTAAATGAAGGGATAAAATAATGGGTGTCCCGTGAGCCACAGCGCTAAGTGGCCTAGACCCAGACTCCCGGCTTCAGTATCGTGTGGTTTCACATACGTGAGAGACTCAAAATACACAGAAAGAGCAAAGTAACAGATGGATGCTAGGAAACAGGAAGCTTAGGAGGGAAACCAGAGATGACAGTCTGTGGCCCGGGATGGGGAGGGGTGTGGGAAAGAGTTCAGCTGCGTTAGGTGTGCGCATGCATGCTTCGAAAGCCCGGTGATGCTTGGATTGAGGTAGGGGCTCTAGCGTCTGCACCAACAGCTTAAAACACAGGATGGCTCGGGTAATTGTACTGCTCATCACGGTACCAGGATCAAACTCAGGACTTCGCGCTTACCAGGCAGGCACTCTTGCTGCTGAGCTATACCCCAGCCCCCAATCTATTATTCTTTTTTAATTTATCCTTTTTTTTTTTTTTTTTGCAGTGCCTAGAATCAAACTGACAGCCTTGTGCTTGCCAGAAAGACACCGTGCCACTGAGCTAGGTCCCCAGCCCTGCTACTGGCCAATTGAAAGGAATAGTCAGTGTTTCAGTTTTTTTTTTTTTTTCTTCTTTTTAAATTTTTTGGCCAATTTTTCATGCTTAGACCTGGTAATCTGAGCAATTAATTTGAAGACAACAATATTCACTATAACAGCCATTGTTGAATTCTTGTCATTTTGTTCAGTGAAGCCCTGTATCATTTCTAATTATTTTACTAGTTTTATTTTCTTAAAAAACCATAAACACTAGAAAAATTATTAAAAACCTCCCAATTTGCAGGGCATATATATCACAAGATCATAGCACACATCAGTAACATAAGTGACTTTTATGTGTGAGTTACACCTTGGTCAAGCTAGTCAGAATGATGGATTTAAATGGGAAAGGTGCAGCCCCACTTGTAGCCTTGTGCAAGGTGGACTCCGCGTGACCCCGTGCGCTGGCCTTCCCTCTCCCAAATGGCCGCATCAGACTGTGCTGTGTGTTTGGATGTGGTGTGAGGAGGTCACTGGAGATGGTACGGGGCTGGGCACTGGGACACTCGGCTCCTTGGGATCACGCTTCTGAGACGATGACCCTTAGACTCCAAACATCTTGGGGCCACGAGATTCCGACACAGAGACAAAACCCGATGAGAGCCATAGAGAAGGGAGGGGAGGACGTCTGGCAGGAAACGGGCCTGGAAACCAGGGGCTCTGGCAGGAGCATGGATTGCCCCCTGTGTGGGGCCCCTGAGCCCTCTGCCTTTGCCTAAGCACATGAGAAAGTGACTCTGGGGCTGCTATGAGAGCTCCGTCCAAGCTTCTTCTCCTGCTAAGAATTCATTGCGTGTTTAGGAATGCTTGGCAACTCACGGGTCTGCATGGAATTTAAGGAGAGGTAAGTTCTGTCTGTGGTAAGCTATTCATACCCCAGCATGTGTGAGGTGAGGATGGACTCCTTCTAGAACAGGATTACAGTTTGGTGTGGACAGACCGCTCAGCATAAGGAATTACATTCATGTGGTAGGAAAACAATGCACTGTGTGTGGAAGTTGTCTGCACTGAGCTGGGGTGAGGCCTTGAACGAACCGCTCTTTCTTTCTGGGCTTCTGTTTCCTTATCCCTTGAAAATACAGCTCAACTATTAATAAGATAATTGTCTTGAACGACATGTTGCTTTGCTCCTTGAGAGAAAATGCAGCATCTAGCCCAACACTATAAATGTAGTTCTTTCATGATTAACAGAAACCTGGCTTATCAGTTACTTATGAATTTGAACAGGAAAATGAATGGGACCTAAGAAGTGGAGATGGTTATTTATCTTTTTCCCTGGTATAGGGAATTGAACTAATGACCTCAGGCTTGCGGGACAGGCACTGTGCCATTGAGCTGAACTCCCAGCCCTGTGTAGGTGGTTATTGACAATGTGATTGTGTGCAAGGTCTGTGGAGAACAATAAACTAGTCTTTGGGGAGGAAGATCTAGTGCTGTCTACTCCCTTTCAGAAGCTCCAAGCCGTCTCCTTACTCTCCGCATGGCCGACTTCATCTCCTGGTTCCGCAGGGTGTAGATCAGGGGGTTGAGCAGGGGGGAGATGACCGTGAAGGTGACGTGGATGGGCTTATCCGCGGGGAGGGCAGTGAAGGGCCGGGCGTAGACGTAGATGCAGGGCACGAAGTGCAGGGTGACCACGGTGATGTGGGAGGTGCAGGTAGAGATGGCTTTCCTCCTGCCCTCGCCTGTGTGAGACCTCAGCGTCACCAGGATGACTGTGTAGGACACAAGCAGGAAGACAAACCACAGCGTGGTGACCAGGCCATTGTTGGAGATCATCAGGAGCTCCAGGGCAAAAGTGTCCGTGCAGGCGAGCTTGAGGACCTGCGGGACATCGCAGTAGAAAGTGTCCAGAACGTTGGGCCCGCAGAAGGGGAGCGGGAGCAGGAGGGCCACCTGCACGATGGAGTGCAGGAAGCCGCCCAGCCAGGAGGCCGCGATGAGGGCTGTGCAGCGTCCCCTGCTCATGATGGTTACATAGTGCAGGGGCCTGGAGATGGCCACGTAGCGGTCCAAGGCCATGACAGACAGAGAAAATATGTCCGCCCCACCAAGGAGGTGGAAGAAGAACATCTGGGCGAGGCAGCCATCGAAGGAGATGGTCTTTCTCTCTGACAGAAGATCGAGCAGGACCTTGGGCACGGTGACGGAGGAGAAGCAGATATCGAGAACGGAGA
>PVKA01055831.1:0-10150 GCA_004027165.1 Ctenomys sociabilis
GGGGTCCAAGAGCTAACAGGGATTCAGGAGCCCAGGAACACCCAGCACTCCAGGAGACTCCAGGAATCCAGGAGTCCAGGAGGCCGCAGGGACTCCTGGATTCTTGGGCTCCTGTGCTCAGGGCTCCTGGTATCCTGGGTCCCCGGGGCTCCTGGGCTCCTTGGCTCATGGGCTCCTGGAGCCCTGGACACTCTTGAGATCCTTGGAACTTGAGTTCCTGGGCTCCTGGACCCCTGGAGGTACCTGGATCTCTGCAGCAGATTTATACCTGGGGAGTGCTGAGCTCCTGGGCTTCTGGGTTCCTGGTCTCCTGGAACCCTGCAGGATCCTGGATTCCTAGGCTCCCAGAAGCATGTCAGGTCCTGGGATCCTGGACTCCTAGGTTCTGGTGCTCTTTGGCTCCTGGGGGCTCTTGGATACTGTGGGCTCCTGGACCCCTGGGCTCCAGGACTGCAGGGCTCCTGGGCTCCTATGATCCTGGGCTCCTCAACCTGGGGGCCCCTGGACTTTTGGACTTTTGTGCTTCTGGGCTCCTGGGCTCATGGGTGCCTGTGCTCCTGGGTTTCTTGGTTCCTGGGCTCCTGCACTCTTGGGTTCCTGAGCTGCTGAGCTCCTGGTCTCTTGGACTCCTGGGTTCCTGGGCTCCTGGGTTCCCGGGCACCTGGGCTCCTTTTGTAGTGGACTCCTGCACTCCTGGATACCTGGATCCTGGGCACTCTTGGGATCTAAGGCACCTGGGCTCCTGAGTGCCTGGACCCCTAGGCCTCTTGAGGTGCTGTGCTACTGGGATTTTGTGCCCCTGGATCCTTCTGGGGGCTTCTCCACAACTCCTTGGCCCGTGGGCCTCTGAATCTCAAGGTGCCTGGGGTCACCTTTGTGCCTGAGGACTCCTACCCTAGGGGCTCCTCGTCTCCTGTGCTCTTGGGCTCCTAGGGACTCCTGGGCTCCTGGTGACCTCAGCTCCTGAACCCCTCAGGAATCCCAGGCTCTTGGGCTCCCGGGCTCCTAGTCTGCAGGGCATATGGGTTCCTAGACCCATGGGGCCTCTTGGACACTGGGAATTCCTGGACTTCTGGGTCCCTGGGTTTAATGGACCACTTGGGGTCCTGGGCTCCTGGACACTGTGGCATTCCTGGGTTCTTGGAATCCTGGACACCTGGTGGCTACTGGGCTTCTGGATCCATGCAGGATTCTGGGCTCTGCTCCTGGACCTCTGAGGGAACATGGGCTCCTAAACTCCAGAGACTCCAGGGTTCCAGGAGCCTATAGGGTTCCGGTGTTCTAAGAAGCCCTAAGAAGTCCACTAGTCCAGGAGACCTCAGAAGCCCAGGAACCCTAGAACCCAGGAGCTCCCAGGGTTCCATGTGCCCATGAGCCCTAGAGCCCAGGAGCAAGGAGCCCGTGATCTTCAGGAGCCCTGGAGACTCAAGGCACTCATTAGCCCATGAAATCAAGATCAGAAGCCTAAGAGACCAAAGGCCCACAGGGTTTCTGGAGCCAGGAGCGCAGGAGCCCCCAGGAGGTCAGGAGCCACCAGGAGTCCTGGAGTCCAAGAGTCCAGGAGCACACGAACTGGCAAGCATCCAGAAGCCCTGGAAACCATGAGCCCTGGATCCCAGAAGCACAGAAAACCATGGGCCCAGGGTCCCATGGTTCCAGGGGTCCAGAGACTCAGGGGCCCAGGAAATCCTAAGAATCCAGAAGCACTCAGAGGTACCTAAAAGACTCAAGGAGCCCAAGAATTCCCGGGAATCCAGGAGCCCCCAAAAGTCCAGGATCCCTCAGGGGTCCATGAAACGATAGGGATCCAGAAGCCACCAGGAGCCCAGAAGCTCCCACAAGCCCCGGAGCTCCAGGAGGCCCCAGGAGCTTAGGAATTCAAAAGCCCAAGAGGCTCAGTGGTCCAAGAGTATAGGAGTCCTGAGGGGTCTAGGAGCCCAGGAGCCCATGAAACTAAGAGCCCAGCAGCCAAGGAGACCCAAGGGTTTAGAAACCGAGGAACCCAGTAGGGCTTAGGGGTCCAGTACCCCATGAGAACAGAAGTCCTGGAGCACAGGAGCTCAAAAGCTCCCAGAGGTCCTGGAGACCAGGAACCCAGGAGCACCCAGGCATCTAGAAGCACAGGAACCCATAAGCCCTAGAGCCCAGGTGCTCAGAATCCCTTAGACCCAGATGCCCAGAGGACCAGGAGCTGCAGGGGCACATGTGCCACTGGGATCCAGGGGTCCAGGGACCAGGAGCCCTCAATGTTCCAGGTGCCTAGGAGCCCTCTGGAGACCAGGAGCTCCCAGGGGTCTGTGAGATCAGGAGCCCAGGAGCCAAGGGGCCCCTGGATGTCCAAGAGTCCCAAGGGAGCCAGGAGCCCCCAAGGGCCCAACGGCCCAGGAGCAAATCAGAAAGAGTGCTCAAGGGGCTTCAAGGGCCCCAGAGTCCCAAGAGTCGGTAGGGGCCCCAGGGTCTCCCAATGTTCCAGGAGTCCCCACTGTTCCAGGAATGTAGAAGCCCAGGAGTCCAGGACCTCTAGGAGTTCAGGAGCTCCCAAGAGTCCAGGAGCCCAGGAACCCAGGAGTCAAAGATCCCAGGAGCCCACAGGGGTTTAGGAGCCAAAAGCCAATGAGCTCAGGAGCCCTTCAACCCATGTGCCCAGGAGCCAAGGTATTAAAGAGTCTGCAAGGAAGCAGTAGCCAAAGAGCTGAGAACAGCAGCCAAGAAGCTCAGGAGGCCCCAGGGGTCCAGGAGCCCAGGTGCCCTAAGGGGTTAGGGACCACCAGGTGTCCATATACCTGGGATGTGCCAGGAGTCCAGAAGACCCCAGAAGGACAGGAGCACTGGAGCTCAGGACTCTTCATATATCCATGTATTCAGTGTCCAGGCTCCCCATTTGAGTCCAGGATCCAAGGTACCTGGGAGCCTAGGAGCCCCCTTGAGTGACAGAGCCCCCAGGAGACCAGAAGCCAGGAATTCAACAGACCATGAATTCTCAGAGCAATAACTCCGGAGGAGCCACCTGGGTCTCAGTGCCCAGGAGCCCAGGAGTCAAGGACCTGAAGGGTACGTAGCCCAGGAGCTGAGAAGAACAGGATCCAAGAAGCCAAGGAGTCCCCAGGGGTCCAGGGGCCCAGTTGCCTCAAGGGTTTCAGGTGCCACCTAATGTCCATGTGCCCAGGATTCCTCAGGAACCCTCAGGGGTCCAAGAGACCATGAATTCAGGACCCCCCAGGAGCCAGACGCCCCAGGAAACCCAGAAGCCCTCAAGCTCAGGAGTCCCCAGGTATCCATATGCCAAGGAGCCCAGAAGCCCAGGAGCCCATGAGTCCCCCAGGATCTAGGTACTGCTTTTGGGTCCATGATCTCTGGTGCACAGTAGCCCAGGATCTCCTTGGAGTCTAGGAGCCCCCATGGGGCCAGGAGCACAGGAGTTCAGGAATCCAAGTGCCCATGAGCCCTCACAGGTTCAAGAGTAGAGGGCCCCTCAGGGATGTAGGAGCACAGGAGCCCATGAAACTAGTAACCCACCAGCTAAAGAACATATCACCACTCTGAAAATCCCCAGCAGACCTGGGATGCCAGAGCCCCGGTGTCTCTTTGAGATGAGACTTGGAGGGATCCTGAAGGATGTACTCTTGTCAGAACATTTTCTCCCATCATGTGGGAGTAGTGTTGAGGGACGAGCAGGGCTGTGTTCCTTCCCAGGCCTCTCCCTCTCTGATGATTCTACACAAGTACCATACTCAGAGCAATGCCAGGAAGGTGTGACGGAAAATGAAAGTGGCATGGCCTGGCCAAGTCTTGCTTCTCCTTCAATATGCACCCTGTTCCCTGATCTCAGTCCATACCCAGGATACTGGTTAGTTGGAATTTGAAACCTTCTCCACCAGCCTATTCATCACTACTCTACCTGGCTCCCTAAATGCAGCCCTGGACATGCTTGAGGAACTTTTGTTTGTGCTTAAGTTTTCTATGAACCAAATATCATTGTTTCTAATTACACTTGCATGTACGCACACATAGAGATGCATACTGATGGTTCAGCACCCATTCAACAGCCAGCTGGGTCATTAGGGCAGCTAGTCAGTGTGGCGTGGGGACCCAAGTCCAAGAGACCAGTCATGAGCTACTCCCCAGCTAACTTCTGTCTTTTTCCCCTAAGTTAACCATGGCCTCCTCTGTTCTCTTTCACATGTGCCAAGCCTCCCCCAGGCAGTTCCCATTATGCACCTTACCACCCATACAAACTGCAACTCTCACCCAGCCTGGTGAATTTTCTCTCCCCACCTCCTCCCCAGGGCTTCTTGCAATCTCCTCCATAGACCTCCAGTGCTGAGCAATAAAGGTTTTCTTTACTTCTGTCCCATTTCTTTTCATGGGGGAGGAAGGTTGTAGGCAAGGACATTCTGAATGGAACCCAATTACACAAGAATAAATAGCAAACAAGTGGAATCGCATCAAATTGAAAAGCTTCTTCACAGCTAAGAAGACTACCTGCAGAGTGGTGAGGCAACCTGCAGAGTGAGAAAGTAACTTTTCTATCTACACTTGGAATAGAGGACTAATATACCTCCAAAATATACAAAACACAAACACATTAGATCTCCCAGAAGACCAAATCAAAAAATGGGCAACTAACAGGAGCAGCCACTTCTTAGAAGCCCCCCAAAGTGTAAATCCATTAAAGAGAAAAAATAAAATAGATGATAGGAAACAGCATCTTTTGCAAGTGTGAAGGTGTCCACGCAATAGAGGGGAGGAGCAAGGGATGTCAAAGAATTAAGATGTATCACTTCAACATACCACTCCCCATAATGAATGTGATAATGATAGATCACAAACAAGTGTTACTTTGAAACAAGGTGTCTGAATACTTGTCCCAACCTGTCCCTGACCTCAGTGGCACTTTTGCTTTCCTTCTTGAAGGATCTCTCTGTTACTCATGGGGTAACAGCAGGTTTATTAGGAAGACACCCAAAAATTGTCATCCCTTTTGCTGGAGCTGCAGGGCCTGGCCACCAGGGTGTGGCACTGGTCCTTGTGGAGATAACTTAGGGTACTTCTATGCCCCTGAGGTATAGAAGTATCATAATCCTCTTGAGCATGTCAGGAAAGGCAAGGTTGTCCTGAGGAACATACGCCAGTGCCCCCATCTCTCAGGCTAAACCTTCACTCAGCAGGAGAACCAGAGGGACCATAGTGCTCACGCCAGGTCACTGCATGCCCTCTGGGCACATCAGTTACAGATGCTCCGATCTCAGGTCTGGGCCTGCTCTTCTACTTTGTGGTGTGTGCCTGCTTCTTGCTCATGTGTTGCAAAGATGCACTACACAAGGCCACAGATGTTTTGCCCCTGGGAAACAGCCAAAACAGAACATTCAGATTAAATTTTTCTATGCAAAGAATCTCACCTCATGTTGCCTGTGCTTATGGGCTCCTGGGCTCCTGGGATCCTCCTGCATTCCTGGGCTCTTGGTGGGCTCCTGGCCTCCTGAACTCTTTGTAGGCTCTTGGGTTCTTGTGCTCCTGGACTCCTGGTTGTCTCCTTACCTCCTATGTTCTTGGTGGGCTCCTGGACTCCTGGGTTCCAGGGTTCCTGGGCTCTTGGACTCCTGGGCTCATGGAATACTAGGCAACCTGGTTCTTGCTGAGCTCCTGGGCTCAGAATCCTGGTTGGCTCTTGGGATCCTGAACTTCTGTGCTTCCAAACTCCAGGGCTGTACTCCTGGGGTCTTGCACTCATAATCACCTGGTCTTCAGGACTAGTGGGTTCCTGTAGGATCCTGTGCTCCTTGGCTCCTTGACTACTGGGCTATGTGTGGCCTCCTGGTGGGTACCTGGCCTACTGGTATCCAGAGCTCCTGGCCTCTGGGATCCTGGTGAGCTTCTGGAAAGTTGGTGTGCTTCTGGGCTCTTGGTGGACTCTGGGTGTGTTCCTGGATTCCTGGGCCCCTGAACAAATGAGCTTCTGGTCTTCTGGGTTCCTGGTAGACTACTCATAGCCTTTTGGGCTCCTTGTCTCCTGGTCAAATTGTGGGCTACTAAACTCTTGGGTTCCTGGTGAGCTCCTGGGCTCCTGGGATCCTGAGATCCTAGATGCTGGGCTCCTGAGCTTCTGTTGGGCTCCTATATTACAGAAATCCTGATTTTCTGGTTTTTTATTTTTGGTTCCAAGCAGTGTCAACATGATTGATGGGAGCACAGGAATGTGGAAGATCAAGAGCCCAACAGCTAAGGAGCCCAGGAGTCCATGAGTACACTAGGAGCCCAGAAGCCCAGGAGCCCAGGAGTATACCAGAAGTTCAGGAGAACAGGATCTTCGGTGCCTAGGAGCCCAGAAGCCCAGGAGCCCAGGAGCCCAGGAGTCTAGGAGCACCTTTGTGGTTGGCAAATGTGAGCGTGGATCAGTCCAGCTGGTTCCCTGCTCCTGTCTGACCATGCTTTCTTGGCTTGTGTCTCACAGATGTGGCTATGACCTGGGGGGCTGTCTGGTTTGTCCGGGGACTAGAGCCCTCTGGTGCTTTCCAGGCAGCTCTCTCGTGGAGCTGTAGGAATGGGTGATGATGTTGCGCTTAGGCAAGCTCACATCGCAGGGCTGGGGACAGGGAGCTGCTTGCTCTCTGGAGCTCTCCATGGGTAGGTTTGCCAGCAGAGGCCCAGGCCTCAGGACATAAGGAATCAGGCCTGGTCGCTATACCATGGCCAGGTGTATCTGGGGAGACAGCAGTGCCCCTCTCCTGAGCAAGGACCAAGACAGTTGGTGGTAGTCTGTCTGGGTTTCAGGGACTGGGAGAAACCTCTGTATTTTTACATAGATTATTTCTAATTGTTGTGTCTCTTCTCCCTACCTTGCAAAATTAGTTAATAGTTTTATTTGTATGACACAGACATAAGTATTTTGCTGTGTAGCTTGAGGTTTTGAAATAGTTTGAATTTTTAAATGTTTGGGACATTTTTCTTTGTTTTACAGTTTTTTTTTTTTTTTTTTTTTTTTTTTTTTTTTTTTTTTTTTTTTTTTTTTTTTTTTTTTTTTTTTTTTTTTTTTTTTTTGTTAATCTTAACATTAAAGTGTTTTCTAAGTAGAGCCCTGTGAGTTGGTAAACAGTTAGTTGTATAAGTTTTAATTTGATGTTCAATGGTGCAGATGAAGGAAAACCCCTAGTGTTTATTTTCAGCAACTCTGCCTCAGTGGGAGGAGGCTAGAGTCCTGGTGAATGGCTATGTCCACCTTGTGGAGTTGGCTCCCTGGCACTGAACACAATCCTGCTGCTCACCTCACAGCCGACCGCTGCTGTGCTTTCTATCCTCCTGTGTTCCGTGGGTCATTTGCCTCATCTTTTTACACAGACCTATTTCCTGCTTTGCTTTAGCTTTCCAAGCTTTTCTTTTCTCCTAGGCCTTCCAGCCTTTCAATTCCTTCTCATCTTTCTTCAGGGTACTTTTTCTTTTTGAGCTGGGGCCTGTCTATTTCAAGACTACTCACAGGGATCCTCCTTTCTCAGCCTTCCCAGTGGTGGGAGTAGAGCCATCACACACAGGTGTTTTTTAATTTTCACCCTGGTACTCAGCATTGAACTCAAGACCCAGTGCACAGCAGCCAGGCACTTATTGTACTGAGATATGTCCCAACAACCCCACCCACCCCATCTATCTTTAATCACATTTTTTAAAAAAACAAGCTCTCCTAATTCTTGAAGAATGAAGAATTGACTTAAAGATTCTAAGGACCTCAGCATAATAATTTTATTTTTTCCTTTTTTGAAACAGAAGCTCACTGTGTCATTCATATTCCCCTTAAATTCACCATACTTATATGTTCAAGGCTGACCTTAAAGTCATAGCAATCAGCCTTCATTAATGCCCTGAGTTTCAGAATAACTTATGAGTTGACTTTTAAGAAAAACGTTTGCTTTTTGCTGACTGTGCCCAATTTCACTCACTGGTATTTAATTTGACCTCATGTCCCTTTTAGTTTCACCACAGGGAGTTCCACCATGAGACATGTAACTGTGGCAGAAGAGTGGCAGTGGAAGGCAAGACATCCAGGTGACAATAAAGGCCACCTGAAATCTATGGTATTTCCCAGGCTCCTGTATGTAAGAAGCTCCAAAGGGCGGCCTATGTCAAGCTGCTGGAGGCTGGCTGACTTGGATCAGGGGTGGGGCTATGCCCAGGGCTGGAGCTGCTGGGCTGCAGAGCAGGGAAACAGCGCTGGGTGGATTCTCCCTGTGGGAGGGTGCTGGAGACAGACTAAGTGTGGAGTCTCTTTTGGGTGCCTCCTTGGTGCAAGTTTAGTGCTTGCCAGAGAGAAGTTGTCATTGTGCTGCCACTGGGTGGAATCAAAGTGAGCTGTCCCTAAGATGAATCGGAGCTCCTGTGGGTACAATGGTCAGACCCCAGGAGGAAAGAATTAGGTGTAGGGGTTGTGTGCATGGGTGCCACACCACCGTCCGGCCCTGTCTACAAGCTAGAGGACCTAGCTGTGGCTGTGGCTGAGTGGCCACTTTGAGTTGTCACAATGGTCTGTGTTGTGGGGGCACGGGAGGACTGCGTGCTGGTATTGTGCGCATGGTAGTCACCCCACTGCCAGTCCCTGTCTGCAGAGTAGAGTGCTTGGCTTTGGCTATGCCTGCACTGCCTCTGATGGTATCTAAGGGAGCTATAAAAATGAAGAGAGGTCACGCTGGTGGCAGGGAGAGGTCCAGGCAGGAGAGGACTGGGTGTAACTGTTGTGTCCATGCAGGTCAACCCACTGTCAGTCCCTGTGTGGAAAGTAGAGTGCTTGGCATTGGCAATGCATGTTCTGGCTCTGGGTCATATCTAAATGAGTTGTGAACAGGGAAAGGAGGTCCTTTGGTGCCAGAGAGAGCTCCATGCAGTGCTGGATTGGCTACTCGTATTGTGTCCATGGAGTCAAACCGCTATATCTGGGAATTAGAGGGTTTCAATGTGGCTGTGGTGGAACTAACACTGGGTGGTACGAAAGTGAGCTGTGTAGAAGCAAGGGAGGGACTGCTGGTGCCAAGGAAAGACAGGGAGAAGAAGATTGGGTGTGGGTGTTTTTTCCATGGGGGTTACCCTACTATCTGTCCATGTCTGAGAAGTAGTGAGTGGCTTTTCCTATGGCAGTGATGCTACTGGGTACTGCCAGAGTGAGCTTGGGAGACTGGAAGGCACTCCTATTGGCTCCAGGACGATCTCCCAGGAGGACAGGATCCATTGGCAGTGTGGTGTCCATTGATGTCACTTCACTGTCAGTCTCTGTCTAGAGAGCAGAGGTTATGGTGGTGGCTATGAAGTATGATGAAGGGCCTGCAAGGGCCTGTGACCCAGACAGGGTCAAAGCGGAAGCATGCTTCCTTCTATTCCCAGCATGGTCTGAACTGGACCCAGTGGTTGATGGCAGGGGGCCCTGAAGTTCTTACAGTACTGGTCCTTTCTGTCCTTGCACTTCTATTTAGGAGTAATGGGTGGAGGAACAAGCTCTGAAACACGCATGTTTACCTGTGTGATGTCACTCTCCTTTGGGCCCTTTGATTTTCTGACCTTGCCCTTCCCTGTAGGAGTAGTGGGTATAGGAACAGCCCTTGGGACAGGCAGGGCAGGACAGGGAGCATGCTTTGTGGTGATGTTTCCCTTGGGGGCCTGTGACTTTCTTTCCTTCCTGGTCATTGCAGGAATAGTGAGTGGAACAGCAGTCACTGCGGCAGGAAGGCAAGAAGACACAGGATGTGTGGTTTTGCTCACCTTCACAGCCTGGCACTTACCCTTCAGTGCACTTTTAGTAAAATGGTGTGCTTCATCCTTCTCCCATGTTCCTTGGTAACTTTGTAGCTTAGTTTGGAAGGCTGTGGCAGCATCAGATTTTCCCCTGTCTAGGCTGCAGGAGCGGGACCTTTTGTCTTTCTGGGATAACATCCTCTGTTGTGAGTCAGGACCCTTCTTTGCTTCCTCCTGCTTCAACAGCGTGTCTGCCAGATGCTTGTTCCCTGTGTTCTGGGAACCTTCTGGCACCAAACGTGGGTTCTGGGACCCATCCTCCCTTGGACCTCTCGCTGACCTGTCCTCCCTCGCACCTCTGGCAGACCTGTCCTACCTCGGATCTCTGGCAGACCCGAGGGGCTGCCTGGGTTGTCCGGTGACTAAAGCCCTCCAGTGCTTT
>PVKA01055832.1:0-10149 GCA_004027165.1 Ctenomys sociabilis
TGCATACACATACCACCACCGGATCTTCCACAAAGGAGCCAAGCATGCTCACTGAAAGATAGCCTCTTTAATAAATGGTGCTGGAAAAACTGGCTCTCTACATGCCACAAACTAAAACTTGACCCAGTCTATTATCATTCATTAAGCTAAAATCAAAATGGATTAAAAATCTAAACAGTAAAACAGAAACACTCAATCTCCTGGAAGAGAAAGTAGCAGGGGCTCTTGAAGAGATAGGGGTACGCAAAGAGTTCATGGACAAGCATGTATTCACACGGGAAACACTTGAAAGAATCAACAACTGGGATCAACTCTTCTTGAGGAGTTTCTGCATGTCAAAAGAAACTGTCAACAGAGTAAAAAGACAACCCACAAATTTTGAAAATATCCTTACTAATAGGCAATCAGATGAAGGTCTGCTCCCTAGAATTTAGAAAGAACTAAAAAACATTAGGGCTCCTAAATTTAAAGACCCAATCCAGAAATGGGCATCTGAGATGAACACATACTTCTCAGAGGATGAAATTAAAGAACTGAATAAATATATGAAAAAAAAAGCTCCACATCACTAGCCATCCATGAAATGAAATTAAAACAACACTGAGATACCATCTCACCCCAGAAAGAATGGCCACCATAAACAAATCATCTAACAACAAATATTAGAGAGACTGTTGTGAAAATGGAAACGTTCTCCACTGCTGGTGGGAATGTGGTCTGGTGCAACCATTATGGAAATCAAAGTGGAGACTCCTTAAAAAACTAGGTCTGGAAATCCCATTTAAGCCAGCTATCCCCCTACTGGGAATTTTCCCAGAAGAACTAAAAATGTCATATCATAGTGATATATGTGCAACTATGTTTATAGCAGCACAATTTGTGATAGCCAAATCTTGGAAACAACCAAGATGCCTGTCACCTGAGTAATGGATAAAAAAGATGTGGTATATTTATACAATGGAATATTACCCAGCTATAAAGAATGATAAATTGGAAGCATTTATATTTTAAGTGGATGATACTTGAAGATATACTCATAAGTGAAATAAGTCAGACCAACACGTGTAAATATCATATAGTCTCCCTAGTATAAGAACTCAAAAGAAGAAATACAAATAGAAAAGTATAATACAATTAAAAGGAAAGTGAGAACTTGAGGATTAAACAATGAAGACAGGGCAAGGAGAAGATAGGAAACATGACAGGAGAAAAGCCATACATTTATACACACAAGATGGGTAAGGCAAAGATCCTGAAAACTGCCAGCAGATTGTTGAAACTAGCAGTTACTTGGTGGGATTCTCACCCTGACTAGCTGTATATGCTGACACCTGTGAACTGAGTGACTGCACGGAAGATAGCAATGTGTAATAGTGGGATCATGCTTGAAGTGCTTGTCAACTGATCTTCTGAATATGTACTGCTTGTGATGACATAGCAGTTATTACCATACTGTCTCTTAAGTAATGTTTTTAAAAAAGGGTAACTAATGAAAAAATGTGACAAGAAAAAATATGTCACAAGACTCTCCTACTACAGTGATATATATGATTGGGTTACTAAATTTCTGCGTAAAAGTATGTAAATGTTGATTCATTTTTTTAAAGTTTTTAAACAAATTTTTCCATATTCTGTAGAGTCTTAAAGTTTGACATATCAATATTTGATATGTTAAATACATGTTCCATTTTATGCCTAAGATGTTTGATATTCAGACAGACAATGAGGTTAAACCCAAATGTATATGTTGTAGGGTAATAATAAGCTTCTCAGGGCTACGGAGATGGCTCAGTGGAGTAAGTGCTTCCCTGGCAAGTGCAAAGGCTTGAGTTCAATCCCCCTTTCTGCCAAAATAAAATAATAATAATGATAATAAGCTTCTATTCTTGAGGATTAACAACCTCAGTTTGCAGAATAAAAATTAGAGAAAAGGAAGGGTTGCAAGGACAGATAACATTTTAACCCTATCCTTTCAAGGTCAGTGAGGACTCAGAACATAGGAGAACTTGTACTGTAACATCATTTAACTCAGTTGTATCCCAAATTTTCTGATCAAGAAGATTATGGGACCACAGAGAAGTGATCAATGATATAGAGTGTGCCTAAGGAGAGTCCCGTGGAGAGAAAACATTCTCTCAGGCTTTCACAGAGAGAAAACTGGTCAAGCAATGGCGGTGACTCATCCACATGGCTGACATAGACAAAGGATCTACCAAGTGCGGTACTGGGTTTCAGGGTAAGTCCTGAGGGGACTTGACTGACCTCGTCAGATACAAGAGCTACATTTCTTATTATATAGGTCTTGCTTTATCTTTGTCTTAACCATCCACCAAAGTGTAGAAACTAAGTATGAAAAGTGAAGCCACATTAATATGCTGAGCCGTGGAATGCTCAAGTCAGCTGCTTGAGACACTGCCAGTCCTGCGGGTAACACACTACTATTGTGGACTACTTTACTATATTGGAATATTTTGTTGAATTCATGCACCTACAATATTTAAATGGTAATGGAATACCCATCTCTGGCAAAACTAACAAAAAAGGAGATATAAATGAAGGACCATATTGTATCTGTATATACAAAATAATTAGGATATATATATATATATATATATATATATATATATATATATACTCTTTTAATTCAAAAAGAAGAAAGATTTGTACTAATTGTGTTTGGGCAGGATATTATGCCTGCATCTTGTGCTATGAATGACTACTACAAAGACAACAATGTGCAATGTATTAATTGTTGTCACTCTCCTATCAACCTGTTTTGAAACTGTCTCACTGCATTTTTTTTTCTCAATAAATTTAATTAAAAAATTGTTGGGAATGCAATCAAAGGCTGTGTTTGTTTGTTTTTTTCAGAGTCTCACTATGCAGCTCAGACTCATAGTGATCCTCCTGATTTCTGCCTCCCTAGTGCTGGGATTACAGGCATGTGCCATCACACCCAGACTCATCACCAGCTCAGTGTTTCCAGGGTTGGGGCCAGCATGGCATGCAGTGCCAGGGATCAAACCCTGGCCCCTGGTCTTATCTTAGCAAGCACTTAGTCAGCTGAGCTATACTGCCAGCCCTGGGGCTATGGGTTTTGACTAATTAGTTCAAATTTTTGATTCCTTATGTTTATGTTTTGTGTCCTTGAATGACAGTGTAATAGGCAAAGGGTGGGTTCCCCTCATAGAGAGACACCATTCAGAGACCTGCCTGACTGCTTATCATCTCAGCAGTATTGGGACTATATGGACTAGAAGAAAGCATCAGTATATTCTCTCTTTTGTCCTTATTAGGTGCCTCCACAGAACCACAGATTGGGGCCCAATCAAGCCCCACAGTTTGGAGAGATAGTTATATGGTGCAGCACAGACAGAACAGCCTACTGTTTTGCCATCCATTGTAAACAATCACACTCAGGCATCCGGGAGTTACAGATTTCTTCACTCAACCCACAGGGAGGCCTAACTAACACGAGGAGATCAAGCTCTTCTTCTGATCCAACTGAGCAGGCACAAACTGAAACTTGTGCCCTTGGGAGTTTCAGAGGAATCTGTCAGGCAGGTAAGCCCATACACAGGCTGCATCCTGCTCCATTTTTGGCCTTGAACAGGGGGCAAGGAATCCCCCTCAAGACTACCTAAGGGACTCAAAAAACTCTCAAGGGCATACCTTCCTACTGGGACCTGAAGAGGCCCTTGCTCCATCTACAAGGGCTGCAACGGGTGACCAAAAATGTCCGCATAGTTGGTCTTCCTGGATGATATACCGAGTGCTAAGGCAAACAGAAACACGGAAATATGTCACCCAGGAGTTGGAAAAAGATTTCTTTGAGGTCTATGGAGACTGACTTAAGAAATGTGAGGACTTGAAGTCTCAGGGGAGAAATGTTTTGGGCTTGGAAGATGTTGCAAGCAAGAAGCAGTTTTTAATGTCTATTCATTGGTTCGTACAATATGCATCACAGCAACCAACTATGCATCAGAGTGATCAGCCATTTATAGGAAACGGAAGTAATAGGAATTGTAACAGGAAGTGAGAGTACCCGGGCAACTAACAAGTATACTGTGGGGTGCGGGGGGCGGGATTTTCTGCTACAATGAACATAGGTGCTAAGTAGCAGAACCCAAGTCTAATTCTGCCTTGGTTTTAAGACATCTTAATCTAATTCATTTAGATTTATTTTGCTTTGTTTTATTTTGTTGATTTATTTTCCTTATCAGCCTAATATCTATTTCAAATCCAGCATTATTTAAGCTTTTGCCTCTACCTGAAATGTTTCCTGTCCTTGTAGGCTACCTCAAGTGACCTTCTCCAAGCTCCCGTTATATCCTGTACAGAATTGATCATAGCACTTTAAATGCAAATGACAGCCTTGAACACTTATCTGTTCAACCTCTCCCTCACCTTCTAGATGGAGAATTCAGGAAAGCAACACATTTACTCCCAAAGCTTAGCTGGGTTCAGGGCAAAGCTGTGGACTTGAACTGTCAAAATGAAGTCATAGATCAATATTAGACTTCAAAATTTGCGCCAAAATGCAAACATTAAGATGCAAGTAATCCAGTAATCCCCAAATATTTTTGCTAAAGAGTGTGTGTTTATTAAAGACACATACCGGACAGAAGCTTCTTTTCTTTCTATCATGCTTTTGTTATCATATCTCCAAGCCTATGAGAATGTTCTTTTCTCTAAATACAAGCTATTTCTTTGCTTTTTAAAAATAAACTATCTTTTTATTTCATCCCCATTTCCTTTGAGACAAAATACAAAGACTAACTTCATCTTAGTTCAACTTAGAATGGACTATCATTCCTTTCATGTCAGAAACAGGAAGGGTTCATTTCAAGTGAATTATCTAGCCTCATTGTCCCTTGAAAAAACAATAGCATAACAAAGATGTGAAATATGTAGTATGGGACAAGAATGATTCTAAACACCTTTTTATGTTAATACATCTAATCTTTGCAACAACTATTTGATGTTTGTATTGATTATTTACCCATTTGCAGTTGAAGAAAATGACAAGTAACAGATGTTACTCGCTCAGGTTCCATAGCTAACATGTAGTACAGCAAGCAGTAAAACTAGGCAAGCTGGATATCTTACATTTGCTTATCACCTCCATGGCCTTTTGTTTCATTATGACATCAATCTAGGCTGGGGATATGGCTCAGTGGAATAAGCACTTCCCTGGCAAGTGCAAGGGCCTGAGTTCTTCAAAGAGAAAGAAAAAAGAAATCAGTCCTTAATGACAATGACTTATTTCAGTTTTCTAAGTTGAAAATAAAATCTTCAAATAAAAGAATTTGCGGTGTTGCTTAACTTGCTTCCTATCCACTACAAAATCCCTTCTGAAACTTTCTGGACTGATGAACCTTAGTTTAGCTCTACTGAGTACCCCAGTGACACAGAAGAAATACTGTAACATGCATATGATGCAAACTTTATGGATAGAGCATTTCATAATAAAAATACACCTAATGGTTAAACTTCCTTAACAGGCTCATTTTACATTTATTTTATATGCAAATTCTTTTTGATAAAACTGCTTTTAAACATGGTTTTAGTATGCCTTGCCTTGAGACACCTAAATTTTATTTTTATGCCCCTTTATTAATAGGCTTGTTGTCAGAGAAGAAAACAGCAAAAGTAAAAAACAATAATTGTATTTGCTTTTGTGGTTTTTCGTGCTTTGAAGCTAAAATAAATACAGTGAATGAGTGATCTTTTTAATATTTTCAGTTAATTTTCCACATATACCAGGATACTGCTGCTAGGATACTGCTTTCTCACTGTTTAAAGAAATCTGTTTGAAATGAGCTACTGGAAAGTTGTGACATCATAAAATAATGCTAAATAGAACAGTTTCTTTGATATTTAATCCCTAATTAAGATGAAAATATCAATTGCAGCTGTTCACTAGGTATTTGCTCAATTTGTGCTTAGGCCACAGCAGGAGAAGAATACCCAGAATCCTGTAATTTTAAAGAGATTTCTAAATGCTTATGTTGGGTAACACTTGCAAATAGAGCATCAGGGGAGATAGGAATGTTATTATAGCCCAGAGTGTGGATTATGGAGTCAGACTGCTTAGGATTCAACCAGGCATTTCAATCCTCAGATCCTTAGCCTCCTGAGAGCATTGAATGTTTTCAGCATAATGTCTAGTATTTTTAGGCAGCTGATAAATGCTAATGAGGTTATTTTCCTGCTCCTATGAGATCCTTCTAGAAGTGCAAGAAAAAGTTGGGTCTGAGAACAAAAGGTCAGCATCAAAATCCTGTAATCCCAAATCTTCTGTTTCCTTTCATATATCCGAAATTCCATTGAGGTATTAAGATAGCCCGGGATGAACACATCAGAATACCAATGGTACAAGGCAGAAGTAAAGGAAGTATATAAAAATTTTAGGTTCAGATGCAGCCAGGACCCGTGTCAGGTAAGAAGGTGCTATAATCTGGACCTGGAATGTTCCTCTAAGGCCCATACTGTTTCTGAGAGGGAAGACCAGTGGGACACTTTAGGTCACTGGAGGATGTTTTGGAAGGGATTGTGGAACCTGATCTTCTTCTTCCAGGCTTTCTTCTTGGCAATGAGTTGAATAACTTTGCTCTCATCATGATATGCTACCACAGACCCAAAGCTGAGGGGCCAACGAGCTGATAGCTCCCAAACTGTGAGCCAAAATACGCCTGTCGGGATGTCCTGTCTGCCTCTTGTACTATGAATAACCACTAAGAAGACAACAATATGCAATGTATTAATTATTAAATTGTCCTACGAATCAGTTTTGAAACTGTCTCATTGTTATTTGTTTCTCAATAAAATTATTTTAAAAATGCTTGTTAGCTATTTAAATTGACCTAATGTATGTGTCTATTAAACTAATGGAAAGCTAATTCACAACAGATACACAGAAACCACAGATCCAAATCTGGGATGATCCAGTGAGCTGGAGCAAAAGTACAAGCTGGAGGCACGAACCTGGAACCTGACCAATTCTTTAAGAATTGCCAGGAGAAATGATCAGGTTTCTGATAACCTGGACTTTAACCCTGAATCTGCCCTCTGTCAGAGTTCAGATGGATTACTTAAATTCTCTGAGCCTCAGTGTCTGATAGCAATTTGTTTTTTAACTAAAATAACATTATGGAAATTCTGTGTGGAAAAGTACACTGAGACACAGTTTCAGAGTTGTCTACAAAGCTCCTGCATTTCATCTCTATTAGTCCGCTTGTAACACAACCACCGACTTCCCAGGACTTACCAAGCAGGGGTTAAGAAGCATACTGCTGCAAAAGCAACTGGCCACATGTGACACAAACAGACACACACTTGGTTTTTCCACGCCTAGCTCTTGGCTGAACATACAGCAAAAACTAACAAAGCCTCATGCACACATCTAAAGGGAACGCCTCACTCTGTGTCCTTCAGAAAGTACCAGTAGGGCAACCATTCATTCGGTAACTATTTGCTATCTGATGCTAGGTTAAAGACATCACTCCAGACAAAAGAAAATCCTTCTAGAAAGGACTGGAACAGTAGGG
Organism: Ctenomys sociabilis; assembly: GCA_004027165.1. Classification (NCBI taxonomy): domain Eukaryota; kingdom Metazoa; phylum Chordata; class Mammalia; order Rodentia; family Ctenomyidae; genus Ctenomys; species Ctenomys sociabilis. The sequence continues at coordinate 7,551 of PVKA01055832.1, forward strand.
TAAAAACAGGCCATTTCTACAGGTGCTTTAGTCTAAGGACCAATAGTAAAATCTACTATGTGTTCAATGGTATGATTAAAGTTAATAGGTAATGAGATATTCTGCAATAATATGCTATGCCATTTCCTTATTTCCTACTCTCTAAACTGTCTCCTCATTAAAATTTTAAAATATAAACATTTCCCTAAAGTGAATGAGGCATTTGACCATTCTTCATAATTAAATGTGTCACTTTTTCCATCTTAATGAAACAACTATTTTCGTTTAATTGAGTGATCTTCTTAATTAAAAAGAATGGTGGGAATGACAGCATGATCAGAGTCCTCGGAGAGTTACAGACACTTAAAGCCAGAAAGGTTCTGACTGAAGCCCCAACTGCGACTGTTAGCTGAGGTGGGGGTCTCCATCTGCAGTCCCCCAGGCTGGGCTCTGATCTCACCCTGCCTGTTAAATAGCTGTGTCATTCTACACAAGTCATTGCCACTTTCTTTGACTCAGTTTTTTAGTCAAACAAGGAACATCAAATCCTACGATACTCTAAATTAAGTTTTCTATGTTGGCATCTGCTTAAGTATTTTAAACAGATACTAATGTGTCCCAGCAGAGTATGGCTTTCTGCTTTCCACAACGAAGGAGGAGTCTGTCCATATTTAAATTCTTTTTGTTAATGAAGAAAACACAGTTTTTCTTAATAGGCTGTAAATATCCTAAAGATGAGGACTGGGATTGATTATTTTGTGTCTCCCCTAGTGCCTCTAACCTGCTAGGTATTAGGAAGGAATGAAACGCTGTAGACTTTAGTTGCTTCATGTTTCAATGTATTTTGTATAAAATATACCCTTAAAACATCCCTGGGGGGAAAATCCTAGTGTAATGGGGACTCCCAAAGAAGTGAGGGGTAGTCGTTCTTCCCAGTGCCAATGTGTGAATTCTAACAGACACACAAATACATACAAGAGGAAATACATACAGCTTACATATAGGGTTTGAAAACCATGTTTAAGATGTTTCTACCACACTGTTATTAACTAGATGGGTGCACTCTGTTGCGCATTTGTATGCAGTTTTAGTTCCCAGAGTTATTTCCTCAGCAACGTGCACTTTGACATGCCAGCACCAACGAATGATGTAAATTAGCCATTTGGAATATTCTGGGCATCCTGCACTATGATTTGGAATGTGCCACATGTCCAAGACTTGGCAGGCAATACTCTTGCTCAAAGTAGTGTCAACTGAGGAAGATTACAAATGGCTAGCTGAGACCCTGGTCAGGCAATTATGGCACTGACTTGACCATCGGAACTATTTTGAGGATTCTTGTTCAAAATTTCCTATCCTGTGGTTCCTTACTTCTCGGGAGCACAGAGGTTCCTGTGCCAGAGGCACCAGAAGGAGACCATGGCGTTCAGGCTTCACCACACGTGTGATTCATTTGCCTCCCCTCATGACTCAAGATGAGATTTTTAGAATTCAATCTGAGTCTCAGTAATTTAATTTGTAGAAGAAGCAAGCAAAGATTTAATTCTATCATAATTAGTTTCATGTGTGAATGTATTAACTAATTATTTCGTTGGAAAATATATTAGGTAAATAGAATGTGGACGTGAGGATAAGGAGAATCCATTAAAGGAATTTTATTGTACAGTGTCTTTCTTCCTTAAGGCAGGCAGTTTAGGCCAACCCTGATCACTGGCTTGCATGCTGGAACTTGAAAGTATGTCCACACTCAAGATTTCTGTCTTCTTAAGCAAGCAAAGACTGGTTTTGCATGCCCTGCCCACACACATCTTCATGAAAATGTAACCTTTTGTCTCAGTTTCTGGGCTTTGCACAAAAAGTCAGCTTTCGCCTGTTAGTAATTAAACCAGCTGTTGAAATACTTAGGTTTGGGGTTGCAGTTGCTTTTCTGTAAGCTGTATGACTATCTCCTGCTTCATTTAAAAAGCATGGATGATGTTTTCAGCAACCACTATGGAGTTGGTAAAATATTTATGCTATTCTTCAATTTCTGGCCCTTGAACAGAGTGGTAGAAGATTTGTTGTGGTTATAGCAGGCATGTCTAGATTATGTAATTTTATTTATAAACACAATATATTACCAGTTCAAGAAATAGCTGTAGCTTGTCTTGTTTGTGAATAGCACTGACCATTGTTTCCTAAGGAAAAAGTCACCCAGGCCTTTCCTGAATGGCTAGAACTGTGCTGACTGGAGGACTGGCTACAGTAGGCGTGTGTGTGTGTGTGTGTGTGTGTGTGTGTGTGTGTGTGTGTGTGTGGTTTCAGGCTTCACAGGGGGGCATGCTCATAGGAAGCTGGAAAGCCTACTTTTGACTGTCTCTCATGCTGGTTTCATTCTTGCCTTCAGGCATTTCTCCAGTCATTTTTGGTCTTCGTTTATTTTAAAGGAAACAAAAAGCTCTATAGAGTGGTGGGAGAGGAATATAGTTGCCCACAAATTGAATTAATGTGTTCTGTTTCTCTCTTGGTTGTACCCAGATATACTGCAGGGCTGCCCCTGTATTCAATAGTGGTGATTGGAGTTCCTAAATTTAACACATAACACACACACACACACACACACACACACACTCTACACTTC
>PVKA01055833.1:0-10149 GCA_004027165.1 Ctenomys sociabilis
GGGGCGGGTGGGATGGAGCAAGATGGCGGAGTTGGCCACGCTGTCTTTGGCCGGTCTCAGGAGCTGGGCGGGGGCGGGCGGGATGGAGCAAGATGAAAGGGGCTTTTCTTAGCCAGCTAAATCTTGTGTTCATGATTGGTTCATTGTCTAATGTTGGGATTAGAAGTGTAAGCACTGCTCTCAACTTAGGGCAGGTAGACTTTATTCAACACAAGGCAAGGAAAGAAACTGATTTTCCCCTCTCAGTCCTTTTGCTTCTGCTTTTACTGCCACTATCTTTTACCCTTCTGCCACACCACCTTTCCTTGTAGTCAGATAATTTTTTACTGAAACCTCCACAAACTATAAGCTAATTAAATCTTCCCTTGCTCAATTTTGGGTGTTAGCTATTTGGTCTCATCAATTACAAAATGTAACCAAGACAGGATTTGATAGAGAAGTGGGGTTATTACTGTGACTTCATGACCATACGGGCCAAGAGCCTTTGGCAATGGATTTTGGGAAGAAATTGGAATGGTTGGGAGATGTCACCTAAAAAAAGTTGAACTGGAATAGCTTACCTGTTTTTTGAGGGAGATTCTGGTCAGAGCTCAGAAGACCAAAAGATTGGTATAAATTCTGTTCATTAAGGAGGGGGAAAAAAGCCAACCAAGGAGAGATTCAATGGAAGCAACAACCACTGGAAATACATTAGGGGCAGAGCTACTCCAGCCATTTGGAACAGTTTACCACAGATTGCCTTGGATGATACACACAAAACTATAAAATTTAATGTTTGCCCTGTTGGATTTTGCCCTTGCTTTGCTCAAAAAAAGTATCTAGTGGAAGAAGCAAAAACAAAAACATAGACCTTTTCCAAAAGGGAAAGATACTAAGAAATGGGGTAGTGACATGGGGAGGGAGTTAACAAGGAGGGAGAGGAGACAGAAGTACAATGGGATAGAAAAGTATTAAGCTATGTTGTGTACATGTACAAACTCTCTCCAAAAATCAATTACTCTGTATTGTATATATAAGTTAAAGATAAAAAAACAAATTTAGTGAAAGATATGAGGGGCTTCTTTTCAACCTTCTGCACAGCCAAAATTATAGTGTTTCCTGAGAAATAAGGTCTGTATTTTCTTTCTTCGTGATGCATACAAATTCCAGTACCTAGTGAAAATGGTGGTAGTAATGCAGAATGGTCAGGGTGACACCTTCAAAAATAGTTTCTCTGTACTTCATGGTTTTATTTGGTGAGGAATTAAATTACAGCTTAATATATAATAAAAACCTTATGGAAGGAAAAGAATATTTGGAGAAATTTTCCACTAAATTACTTAATGGAAGAAGCATACACTTTTCTGAACATTGGCATCACTAACCCAAAATACATGAATATGTTATATGGACCAGTTCTGCGTGGAAAAGCTATGGGTTGACTGTTCTACTGGATTTTTTCTGGTGGAACCAGAGATTGAACTGAGGCCCTTGTGCTGGCTATCTCCCCAGCCTCTTCTGCTTGGTATTTTTGAGTGTAACTTCTAAGGATTTTTTTCTCTTAAAAGGCCTGAAATGGAATAATGGAGTCAAGCTGCAAAACACACAACCAGCAAAAGCAAATATTTCTCAGGCCATCTGTTAAGGATATAGAGAGGAGTATGCAGTAAGAAATATAATGCAACCTGCCCTATATGTTCTCAGATCCCTCCCTGTGACTGCCCACTAGCTGGGCCCAGGCTTTGAAGCAAGGCAAAGCACATCTCCAACCCATCTCAATGACCAGATGACAGAAGGTCCTTGACAATGGAGCTGGAACCACTGGGACTTCAGGGTCTCCTGTCCCAACACTGCCTATCTAAGTGAAGGCCCCATTAGCAGCTAATGATGTGGCACCTTGCAGCGACTGCAGCATGGTATGATGGGAAATAATGTTGGCCTCTGAAGAGCCATATAGGCACTTGCATCAAGGGCCCAAGCAGGTGAATCTGAAAGACTAACCACTTTAGACCATAGAACTATGAAAATCTGGGTCCTGCGGTGACTGCTATGTCCCAGTTGGAGGAGACTGCACCTCTTCAAAGCAGACTAATGAAAGTGAGGGAGGCCATGCAGAGTATGGGTAAAAGGGCTGCAGGACATGCATTAGCTATTGGGAAAGAAATATAGAAATGTAAGGTAACATTTCATGTTTGGCTAACTGGAAATGCCCACCCTCCTTTGTGAAGATTTACTGCTTGGTTTTAGAAGGCTTATGTATATAAGTCTTGATCTATCTAGGTCTTAACCATCCAGCACAAAAGTATAAAAATGAAGTATACATCGCGGGCCCATAATATTAAGCTGAGCTGTAAATGGCTATGGTCGACAACTTCTTTGAATAACTCACTATTGTTGTGGAATGCTGGACTGTGTTGGATTGTGTTGTCGAGTTCAAGCACCTAAGTTAGTTGAATGACAATGGAGTGCCCACCTTTGACAGGTGTAGACAAAGGAAGGGGTATAGAAAGAAAAAAATCATGATGTGTGTGTATACACAGTACAGTTGGATAACGCTGTGCTTCTACATAATCCTATGAGAGGCAAGATTTACACTAATGATGGTTGGACAGGATATTATGTCAGCTTCAAGTACTACAATCATCAACTAGGAAAATAATTATTGAATTTTTGATATAATTCATGCATAAAAAATAAGATAAGGCCGGGCGTGGTGGCGCATGCCTGTAATCCCAGCACTCGGGAGGCTGAGGCAGGAGGATTGTTGTGAGTTCGAGACCAGCCTGAGCTACAAAGTGAGCTTAAGGCCAGCCTGAACTGCATAGTGAGACCCTGTCTCAAAAAGACAAAAAAAAAAAAAAAAAGATAAGTAAGCAGCTACACTCTTAATTTACTGATAAAAGACATCTGCTAAAATAATATCTGTAAATATAATATCATGTATGCACCTTGTACGATACCAAAACATTATGAAAACAGTTTGCAATGTATTAATTTATCGAATCTGTCTTGTTAAGGTATCTTGAAACTGTCTGATTGATATTTGTACTTCAATAAAATAAAAAATGAAAATAAAATAAAAATAAAAAAGAGAGACAGAAAAAAAATTATTCTAGAATTGACATTTTGTTTTCTGTAAAGAATAAAAATTAGAATTAAAACATAAAATATTACAACTGATATAGAATTTCACATAGCAACATAATATGAATTTCACAGTATTTGGTGTAATACATAGTGTTGTATTCCAATCAGTTATTCATATTACCAGATATATGCATGTAAAATTGGAAAAAAAGAAGTAAATGTATAAGAAATTAAGAGAAAAACAATTGAAAATGGAAGACAAACTATTAGAAGTGACTTTTTGAAATAGAGTTCATTAGACCATTTAGAGAAGAGATACAAAGAGTAAAAACTTGTCCACATTCTGTGGGTTAGAGGACACAGAGCAAGAAACAAAGAGAAGAAAGTCCTGTACCAAACTGTTTACAAGTAGACATTCAGTTATAACCATTGTTTTGTGTGATTATTTTTTGCATTTTTGTTCATGTATATGACAATATACATATATAATATATAAAATACATATATAATACAACCTACAATATATAATTAATGTATATTATATTATTGTTTTATATAATTAATAATGATAAACATATATATATATATATATCACAATACTAACTAGTATGTTGATCTAGTATATCTGGTCTTTTGAGATATTCTCTAGTGCCTGGTATATGTTAAAAAGTAGAAGTACTAAAACAATACATTTTGTAAATTTCTTCTTGTCAGAATTCACATCACGTGCCATTTTCTGAGGAAGGGGAAAGATACAAACCCCTTCTTGAGTAGTATACATTGTTCCTGCACTGGTTGATAGAGGAGAATCAGATCATTTATAGTGAGGCAAGTTATTACCATTGACTCTCAGGTCTGTGCATTTTGGGTTTTTTAGATGTTTTTTTCATTAACTTTATTGAAAATCAATAATTACATATCATATTAAAATTGTAGACAAATAATGAAATGTGAAAGATATAAGATGTAGACAGAATGAATTTTAGAGGAATATTTCTGAAATGAATACATAGCATGAGATTAGTAATAGATTGCACATTGTAAATAAATTATTTACAAACAATTGTGTGTTTTGTTTTACTTTGCTATGTATATGAAATATGGAAAGGACAAATGAGACCTTTTACAATATGAAGTCTTCCTAGACATTAAAGAGTTTTCTAGTTTTCATAGAAGTAGAGTTAGTAAACTAACAAATTTTCATGAAAATTCCTAGGAAACACTGTGTTCTCAAAGTTTGAACATTTCAGCCCAATAGGATAGTGGAGAAATAAAGTGTTCTAGACTACATTGCTCATGTTATCATGACACTTTTGACTGCTGGAGTGTTCGGTTTAATCAAGATTGCTGTGTATATATAATAAACAAGGTGAGTCCTTGCTTGAAGGGTTTAGTCTTATCTAGTTGTTTAGAAGTGTCTCACCTCTGTTAAATGTGAAAGTAATAAACTATGACTTTGTAAATATCTTCTTGCTAACGTATTTACAAAATATTGTCTTTTGAGAATAGATGGTTAAACCATCTCTTGAGTGATATGGTACTGTATTCACTTGTTTAGCAGTTTGGAGGATATGGGAAAGAAGGAATTGCAAAAGATTTTAGATTAGTGAATTTGTACTTGGACATTCTTTTAATTCATCTTTTTGAAACAGGGTCTTGCTATGCAGTTCAGGCTGCTTTGGGGCTTACTTTATAGCCCATGCTGGTCTTGAGCTCACAATGATCTTCCTGCCTCATACTCACAATTGTTAGGATTACAGGCATTAGCCTCTATGCCTGGCTGTACTTGGAAATTTTGAGAAATCGGTTTCCTGTAGTTTTATGGCTTGTGTTTTGCTGTGTGTGTAATATATATAATGGACAAACAAGGGCAAATCTTCCAGTGTCTAATCCCTAAATGTTAGAGGTTGACATTGTATGGCAAAGTAATAAAGTTAGTACATTTTTGTATACTTTGTGTTGCAACACACAGAAAAGTCTGTCTTCTGTAAATGAAATTTCAATTTGGCCATCTCCAAAATTACATATGCCTGTGCTTGTCCACTGAATTGAAGCAGAGAGAAGGAAATCGATCCAAAATGGTCATACTCATAAGTTACCTTAGGGCCAGGGAGATCACTAGAATAAGCACTTACCTGGAAAGCACAAGATCCTGGGTTCAAGCCTCAGTTTCATCTGTACCAGCCCCGCCCCCAGAGTGACAATTGAGATGGCAATTGAGACTGGGCGTGGTGGTGCATGCCTACAATCCCAGTACTTGGGAGGCTGTAAACAGGAAAATCAGTAGAAGTTCAATCTGGTAGTGAGACCCTGAACACTCCATACACCCATCTCTAAAATACAAAGAAAAATAAGAAAAAGAAGTTACCTTATATTACAACCATTGCTATATGTGCAATTTTATTTATCGGTGCTGTATGTCAGCGGACCGATTCTTCTAAGAAAAATATAGCTCTAGAGATATAAAAGTGCTTAATATATTTAAAATTAGAGTAACACTTTATAAATAGGATTTTGTGTCTATGTGTGTGTGGTCGGCTCCACCCACCCTAGGGTTGGTTCTGGCATGGCATGTGGTGCCAGAGATGAAACTGAGACCCCTGCACTTTGCCTAGGCAGGCACTTTAGACCACTGAGCTATCTTGCTGGCCCATGTAAATAGGTTTTATAATGATAGAAAATATTATTTATGCAATAGAATGTTTAAACCATCTCTGCACAATATACTATCTGTATGAGCGAGGTGGGAGGCAATATTGTGAAAAGTGTTTTGTCAAGTATATGCAGACAACTTTGTTATAGCTATTGCTCTTATGTTATGTGAGTTTTATTTAACTTTACTATACAACATATATAGAAAATATATCCATATACTGGATATATAAGTCCTCACTTCATAACATCTAGTCTCTAAATATTAAAGAGGTTGTCAATATATGACAAAAGTAGAGTTAGTAAACTAACATATTTTGTGTACTTTGTGTTACTGTTCATGTGAAGTCTTCTGAAAAGGATTTTGGAAGTGTAATTGTAAAGTCACATTTGCATGTTACATGTGCGTATATCACATTTGACAAGTGAAGAAGAAATTGGAAGAAATGAGGGACTATAAGCTGGAATGTTCCTACTTAGAAGACAATTTCAAATAAAACCATTGTTACATGTGTGCAGTTTGTCCAATGCTACTGTGCATATAGTGGACCAGATTGAATCCATATTTCAAACATCTATTTTCTCAGATGTTTGGAAATTCACAAAGTATGGTAAAAGTATAATTTTCAGACAAACATCCTATAGATATCCTTCTGTTAAAATTATAAAGTATTGTCTTTAGTAAATGAAATTACCAAACCACTGATCTGAGCAATAGACATAATTATGTTTGTGTAGAGAGGGAGAAGGAAAAAAGTATAAAAAGTCTCTAAGTCAATGCAGTTTACATGAAGAAAAATTAGCCACTGTCCCTTATATCTGTGCTTTTTTTTTACTTTTCTGTATATATAGTTCTATATAGAAGACAAATGAGTTATAATTTACATCTACTGTTCTAGATGGTAAAGAGGTTGCCATTTAATGGCAGAAGGAAAATTAGTAAACTAACATGTTGAGTATAATTTGTGTTAAAATTTGTTAGAAATAATGTTCCTGAAAGCACCTAGAAAGTGAAATGGTTAAAATCTTCTGTAAGTATTACAAGTGCATATATCTGTCTACTATGTTAAAAATGATGGGAGGGTGAAAAGGACCTTTTGTTCCTTCATTACATTGATTCATTTATATGCTGATGTGAAAGGTGTGTTTTCCTTAATTTCTTTCTCTGTAGATTTGCTATTCATGTACAAGAAGGCTACTGAATTTGAGTGTTGACATTGTATCCAGATATACCACTAAATTTGATTATTAAATCTAAAAGTTTTTAAAAGAAGTTTTTGTAGGTTCTATGTAAAGTATCATATCATCCACAAATAATAATAATTTAACTTTTCCATTTAAAAAAATAAGATAAATAAAATTGAAAAACAATGATGGTGCTGGGGAGACAGCTCAGTATAATAAGTGCTTTGCATGGCAAGCTCAAGGTCCTGAGTTCAATCCCCAGTATCACAAAAAAGAGAAAAAAAATGATGGAAGGAGAAAAATACTGTAGACCAGCACGTTAGTATTCAGGTGACACCTTAAAATTATAGAATTTGTTAGGTATGTGAGTACACTTTACTGAATGCTAGTATACATTTGAGACATTTAAGTTCTTATTGGTAACATCTAGTCTTTTTAGGTGTTTAAAGTTCACACATGTAGAAGTCAGGGGTTTATATAATGTGCACTAAGTATTGCTTATTACTTTATAGGAATTCTGTTTGGGGAATAAATTTGTCAAAGTGATGTCTATGTTGGCTATTGGAAGAAAAGTATGCAGAAATGGAAGTTAAGTTTAGATTGATTTTCCATTGTTTCATATGTATATTTTACATATAGGAGGGTTAATATTTCTGGCTATTAAAGGGTCAGATTTTCTACCCAGATTATGTTAGAAATAGCATAATTATCTCTATAAATGTCTTCTTGTTATTTTTCAGGAAAAAATGTCTTCTGGAAGTGACCTTCGTTAAAGGTACCTCTTAGAGCTAGATGTGCCCTGAACTTAGTCATTGAAGAGTTGTAGAGGGGAAAAGGGCATGAGGGTGATAAAGGCTATTTGCTAGTATCTTTCTATCTTGAAAATCATTTTATATTATAAACATAAGGCTGTGTATGCATTTTTGGTAAGTTACTTGGGCTTATTATACACAAAGCTCATAGTGAATTACATAACATCTAAGCTTTATAAATATCTGACATGGCAATGTTCAATAAAAACTAGAGATACTGAGTTAGACAACATATAAATACTTTTTTATAATTGAGAGAAAACATGCACCTTGAACTTGGAGTTGTGAGAACAGCTCTAGACACTATGCATCAGAATTTGTCATTAGGCTGGTAGCAGAGGAGCAAAAATAAATGAATAAGGAGTGATGTGTTAAAGCGTTCAGATTTACATTTTGGTGAGATAAATCAAACTGTGTCTTCTAGATATACTTTAGAAATACATTACCCATTCAGTGGGATCATGTCTTCTTGCCAATATCTTAATAGCAGTGATTTGATAAACCTCAGATGCATAGCTTAGTGTACTTTGTTGTTTTGTGTCTCATTTTAAATTGAGGAAGTGCAATCTTGTAATTTCAAGTTTGCCAATATTTATATCTAGGAGCGTGTTGACATTTTTATCTTCAGTGAATTTCTTTTTCCTAAGAAAGACAGGATTACCACTTTTTCCTCACAGATGGAGTTGATGTAGTGTGTTCTCAGTTAACAAAAATACTCTTGTAGCACTGGGATTTTGATTGGTGAATATTCATGATGTGTGGGAAACTACAAACTCAGTCACACAAAATGGCACATTATGTATGTACACACAAGACCTAAAAGAACACACCCAGCTAAATTTCTTAGCACTGCAAAAGAATTTGTTTTCTTTGTGTGTTCAGTTTCCTGTAAAGCAAAAATTATGTAAACTTGAAAAATAAATATTACTTTCAAAATTCAAAAATTGGTGAGAGGCCCAGAGCCTGAGACAGGCCAGAGACAGCGCGGCCGACCCGGCCATCCTGCTCCATCCCGCCCGCCCCCGCCCAGCCCCAGAGACATGCCAGAGACAGAGCTGCCGACTCCGCCATCCTCCTCCATCCCGCCCACGCCCGACCAACCAGAGACCAGACTGAGACAGCAGCTGAATCCAGCGGCCTCCTAGTTCCCGTGCCAAGCTTGTCCAGCGAGAGCGAATTTACAGGACTCACCAGGCTTCCGAGATCAGAGAAAGTGCGGTGAGTCTGAGGGAGAGCCTTTGGCTTCTTCCCAGGTGCTCTACGCGGATCCCTGTCCCCAACCCCTCCAAGCCAGTGACTGGCCTGAAACCTCAGGACACACTCACCAACACCTCCCCGGATCACCTGACCTAAAGCCCACTGATTGAGTGGGAATTTCCCCGATTCTCTGGGCAGCAAAGGTCAGTGAGTGTAGAACCTCAGGCCTGTCATGCCTGAGATACATTTCCCAGGGATTAAGCTGCCCGTCACCTCCCGTGGCCCGGTGACAGCTCCAGGCACACTGTGCCAGAGAAACATTTCCAGGTGATTATTGGTCCCACCCCACAGCCCAAGACCCAGTGCAGGTTGGCCTGGAGTGAGAACTCCAAGCCTGCCACACCGGAGGGATATTTCTCAGCAATCCACGGTCCCACGCTATGGACCGAAACCCAGCACAGCCTGGCCTGTGAGTGAGGGCTCCAGGCCCACTGCACCAGAGGGACCGTTCCCAGCCTTCTTGGGTTAAGGCCTGTAGACCGAGACCCAGCAAAAGCAGGCCATCTCAGTACAGCCTACTCAGTGAATAAGATCATCCACTATCCTTTTGTGAGCCCAGAAAACTCACCAAAGCCCAGGCCCACCAACCTGTAGACTACCCTGCCTGACACAGGAGGGCTGACCCCGGGAACCAACATAGCGGAACCAAAGGAGCTGCAGCAAAAAAGGAATTGAACACAACAGCTAGACCCAGGATAGGCATACCTGGAAAATCTCAAACTTAATAGACTGGCACCCGAATCTCATAACAAGCTAAGGTTATAGCTGCACCAAAGCTCTACAACAAAGGTCAAAGGTCAGTGCTATACAAAATGACAAAGAGAAGGGGAAAAATACAATCCCAGACCTCGAGTCCATCAGGAAGGGCAGAGGACACTAGCTCAGCTGCAACGAATGAAGGAACAGATACAGCAGCAAAGGAACAACAGCAGAAAGCTATAGAGGAATTAAAATGAGAAGTAATTCCCCAATTGAAATAAGAAATATTTGAATACATAGAATCTGAAATAAAGAATGAATTCCAGAAACACTGGGTGGAAAAACGATGCTCACCCAGAACAAGTGCAGAGAGCACTATTCCAACTGATATATATGAATTAACAGCATCTGAAGCAAAGAAACAACAACAGAAAGATCATGAGGAACTCAAAGCAGAAATAAGTTCTGAAATCAAAAA
>PVKA01055834.1:0-10149 GCA_004027165.1 Ctenomys sociabilis
TTTTTTTTTTTTTTTTTTTTTTTTTTTTTTTTTTTTTTTTTTTTTTTTTTTTTTTTTTTTGCTTTGACTCTGTTAATCCATTCATTTCAGCTGAGCTTGTGTGATAAGCTCTGCACTTACCATTGGTGGGACTGAGGCCTGAAATTGCATTTTGCTCCTTGTCTTTGTCATTTTGTATAGCACTGACCTCTGCCCTTTGTTGTAGAGCTTTAGTAGTGTTACAACCTTAGCACATAATGAGATTTGGGTGCCGATCTATTAAGTTTGAGATTATCCAGTTATGCCTGGCCTGGATCTAGCTATTGTGTTCGCCTCCTTTTTTGCTGCAGCCCTTCTGGTACAACTGTGAGCCTGTGGTTCCTCTCTGTTGTGCTCCTGGCCCAGGGATCACTATCAGGTGCCGAAGCTCTCCCACACACTCACTGGGCTTTGCTGGGCTGCATCAGGGGCTGGAAGAGTCACAAAAGTTCTTACTCGCTCGATGGGCTTGGGTGCAGTGGCTCTGGGGAGTTGCAGGGCAGGCTGGGCTTGAGTAGATGGGGCAGATCGATAGCTCAGAAGTCTCGAGCATGGGGGCTCTGGTTGGTACATTGGTACAGCACCCACAGGAGAAGCCAAAAGTTCTCCCACATACTCACCGAAAGTGGGCTCACGTGGATCAGGAGCTAGAAGAGTCACAAGAGTTCTCACTCATTCGGTGGGCTTGGGTGCAAGGGCTCTGGCGAGTTCCATGGCAGGCAGGGCTGGCGTGGCTCAGGCTCATCACGCTGGGAGGTCTTGGGGGCATGGGCAGTGAAGCTGAATGTTCTCCCACACACTCACCAGGCTGGGCTCAGGTGGATCTGTTGTATCTTCTTGATTCAGTTTTAGTAATTTGAGCCTTTCAAGAAATCTGTCCATTTCATGTGCATCTTCTACTCTGTGAGTGTAAAGATTCTTAAAGTAGCAATTGGTAATCTTCTGAATTTCCACTGGGTCTTTGGTGATTACACCCTTTTCATTCCTTATTGCTTGTATTTGAAATTTTTCTTTCCTTTTCTTGATGAGGATAGCTAGGGGTTTATCCATCTTATTTAGTCTTTCAAAGAACCAACTTTTTGATTCATTAATTCTTTGAATTGTTTTCTTCATCTCAATTGAATTAATTCCTGGTTCAATCTTTATGATTTCTTCCCCTCTTTGGGATCTGTGTTTGGTTTCCTCTTCCTTTTCTAGACCTCGGAGGTGCAACATTATGGTTTTTATTTATTCCCCTTCTGTTTTCTTACTGTGTGAGTTCATAGCTATGATTTTCTCTCAGAGAACTGTTTTCATCACATCCCATAAATTCCGGTAAGTTGTGGTTGAATTTCATTAAATTTTACATATTGTTGCATTTCTTGTGTCATTGCTGAGTAGGGGGTTGTTTAATTTCTATGTATTTAGGGAGATTTTCTGTTGTTTTTTTTTTCCTGTTTCATTGCACTGTCATCAGATAATATGCATGGGATATTATGAGGATAGCTAGGGGTTTATCCATCTTATTTAGTCTTTCAACATATACTTAAGCATATGTTTTCTAACATATACTTAAGCATGACCTATGGACTAGTATGTGGTCTATTTTAGAAAATGACCTGTGTGCAGCTGAAAAAAATGTGTATTCAGCAATGGTTGGTTTGTATGTTTCCACCAAGTTAATTTGTTCCAAGCTCTGCTTGAGTTCTACTAATTCTTTGCTAATTTTTTGTCTAGTTGACCTATCGTTTTGAGATAAAGGTGTTAAAGTCTTCTTTTAAGACTGTGGTTTTGGATATTAGACTTTTTATGTCCATTAAGAGTTGTCTTATGGAGTTGGGTGTTCCTGTGTTTGGTGCATAGGTATTTATGAGTGTTACCTCTTTCTCTTGAATTTTCCCCCTAGGGAATGTATAGTGGTCTTCTTTATTTCCTTTTATCATTCTTGGTTTGAAGGTGAGACTTTCTGGGAATAAGATTGCTTCCCCTGCTTTTTATTGAGGCGCTCAGGCATGTAGTATTGTTTTCTATTCTTTGACTTTAAGCCTATGAATGTCTTTTAGAGTTAAGTGTGTTTCTTGTATACAGCATATTGTTGGATTTTGTTTCCTAATCCACTGTGCCAGTCTATTTCTCTGAATTGGTGAACTGAGTCCATTTACATTGATGGTTATAACTGAAATGTGTTGACTCATGATTGTCATGTTATTTACTTGCTGTTGTTTACTTGTTTTTGTCCTATGTTTGTTTGCCCTATTTAGTGGTTTCCTTCTGTTCTCATTCATGGAGTTCTGGTCATTGTGGTCCCCCTGTAGAACATCTTTCAGTAGCCTGTGTATGGATAGCTTTGTCATCATGAAATTCTTTAGTTATTCTTTGTAATGGAAGTATTTCACTTATCCCTCAAACATGAAAGAGAGTTTTGCAGGGTATAGTAGTCTGAGCTGGAATTTGTTTTCATAAAAGACTTGAAGAACTCTGTTCCATGCTCTGCTTGTCTTCATGGTTTGTAAAGAGAAGTTGGACATGATTCTGATGGATTTTCCTTTGAATGTGATCTGCTTCTTTTCTCTAGCAGCTTTCAGTATATTATTCTGGTGCTGGGTTTCTGGAATCTTGACTATTATATGTCTAGATGTGTTTTTAATTGGGTTTTAGTGAATTGGCGTTCTGTATGCTTCAGTTTCCTGGATATCAGATTGTTTCCTCATATTTGGGAAGTTTTCTCCTACTACTTCTGCCCATATTCTTTCTATATCATTTGTGTTGACTCCATCTTTCTCACTGATGCCTATTAGTCTCACATTGTACAACTTGGCATCGTCTTGCAGGTGATAGATTATTTTTTTCCTGCATTTTCATTGTTTTTAAGAGCTCTTTCCTCACCTTTTCACTCGCTGCACTAGCAGCTTCAAAATCTGAAAGTCTTCATTCTCACTCAAACAGTTTTACAGACTTGTGACTGAGATTTGAAGTTCTATTTGCCTCTGCTTCATGCAATCTATTTCTTTCCTGTATTGCTCATTCAAGGATTTCATCATATTTCTAATCTCTTCTATTTTTTTTTATCAATGTCTTCTTTAGAGGTAATTATTAATTCTTTTACTGCAGAGATTTTTCAGATTTGGTTTCCTCCATATGTTTCCATATTTGATTCTTTACTTCAGATGCTATAAATGCAGAGATTTCCTTTTTTATTTCAGAAATTAATTCTGCTTTGTGTTCCTCTTTACCTTTCTGCTGTTGTTTCTTTGCTTGAGACGCTGTTAATTCATTCATTTAAGCTGAGCTAGTGTCCTCTGCTCTTTTCATGGGTGGACTCGAGGCCTGAGATTGCATTTTGCTCCTTGTCTTTGTCATTTTGTATAGCACTGACCTCTGAACTTTGGTGTAGAGCTTTGGTGCAGTTATAACCTTAGCACCTACTGAAATTTGGGTGAAGATCTGTTAAGTTTGAGTTTATCTAGTAATGCCTGGCCTTGGTCTTTTGTGTTAAGCTCCTTCATGTTATAACCCTTGGAACTGAACCTGTTGTGCCCCTCTGGCACATCACTGTATCTGTAGTGCCTCTCTGTTGTGCCCCTGGCCCAGAGAACAAAGGGGAGTACAAAAGATCTCCCTCACACTCACTGACCAGGACTGGGCTGGATTTGTGGGTCCTGAAAGAGTTGCACAAGTTCTCATGCTCAGAGAGCTTGGGAGCAAGGGCTCCAGAGGGTTGCAGTGGTCTCAGGGGCACAGTAGAGAGTCTCACTCACGCGGGTGCCTGCACTTTAGTCTGGAGGGGTCCTGCTGCTGGCGCAGGGAAATCAGAATCTCTCACACACACTGGCAAGGCTCTTTCATAGGGATTTTAATAAAGCAAAACCGTGTGGTGAAAATGGTTGGAGAAAATGGGAAGTTGGTCTAAGTTGGAGAAAATTGGAACTCACTAGGTGGGCATTAGGTAGTAAAAAATCTATGGTCCAACAATAAGATTACAAATACAATTACTCAGGTAAAATTGGTTAAATCCAGCACCAAATAGGGAAGTGAGTCACATAGCCAGAGGACATGAATACAGAATAGGTGATTCCCTGTACGGGCTGGGCTAGTGACTCTTCTAGACTTCCTCAAAGGGCAAGACCTATTTAGCATATCCATCTTTGATGCTTATCTTTATGAAGGTATACAATTGTTTGATCTTTTTCTTGAGGTCTGGCCCACAGTGGGAGTGTCTGTCTCTCTCACATTTGTGGTTGTGAGGTATCAGACCTTTTACATTGGCTTTTTCTGAGAACTTGGCCCTGTTTGGCTGCCTATAATATCTTTTATCTAACTTAGATGCCTTTAACAATATGTCTGATTGTCCTGATGTAAAACATTTAGCTTTTTTAAGTTCTAATGTTTTTAGAAACCAAGCTCTTCTTAACCAAAACTTTGCTGACTTTCTCTCTGCCAAAACTGAAAAATTGGGACCTGGGAGATGGCTCAGTGGAATAAGCACTTGCCTGGCAAGCTCAAGGGCCTGCGTTCAACCCTCAGTTCTGGAAAATAAAAAGCTGAAAACTTTTTACACTGTGCTCTTTCCTCCTTTTTTCACAGTATATTTTACTACAGCAGCTAGTGTTATGCATGCTACATCCTAAACACTGGGATTTAAAATTCTCTGCAGCAATTTAATGAGACATATTTTCTTACTCTTAGATGCAGGACATGAACAAAATGCAGACAAATTTTCTTCCTGAATGTAGCACACGTGTCCTCCAATGTCCAAATGGAGTCCTGCCTACCTGAACACTTCTGAGTCCAATTTTTATAACATGCACATTTATTAGTATTCTGGTTGTCTAAGATCTAACTAGTGTCTCACAATAATTTCAGTTTCAGCATCCTGGGACTTCTTTTTGGTTTGGGTGCCAGGAATTGAACTCAGGACCTTGTGCTTGCTAGGTAAGTGCTGTGCCACTGAGCTATGTTCCCAGCTCCCCACAGAGCTTCCTTAGACACCACCTTCAGACTTTTCCAAACTTCTCTCATGAATTAGTTTTGAAGGCATCTGAACCACATGGTCAGGCATACTCATAGTGATGACCCAATGTTTCTGATACCAAAATCTGTCTTAGTCACTTTCTTATCATTAGGACAGAACAGCTGATGCACCCAATTTAAAGAAGTTTCTTTTGGCTCTTTCTATAGCTGGCTGGTTCCAAGGCAGCAAGAAACGGTGGAATTCTTGAGTAGAAGAAAACTTCTCATGTCATGGCAGCCATGTAGCAGAGAGTGAAGGGAAGCACAAGGGAGGAAAATGCATGCTAAAACCTTATACTTCCAGCCACCTGCCTCTTGTGACCAGGCTCTACCTCCTAACAAGATTTTTTTCTTTTGTACTCAAGATTAAACTCAGGATGTTGCACTTGCAAAGCAGGTGCTTATGCTGCTGAGCTACATCCCTGGCCCTTGATGACATATTTACCTATAGAATCCCCATAATTCTTTCTAATTCCAGATGCTCTGACTATGAGCACATGAGACTCTTTGGTGAAATTGCTATATAAAACACAATAGCAAATAAATAAACTAGTGATACATTTCAAGGTCCTAGAAAGAAAAGGACAGTCTGATCTGATAACAACAGAAGGAAAGGAATTATAAAAATCAGTGTGGAAGTTAAAAATTTGATGCTTCAGAAGACAATACATAGGATCAATAAACCAAAAAGTTTAATCTTTGAAAGGGGTAGCCATGGAGGCAGCTGAATGGAAAGAGAAATAAAAAAAGATTAAGATGTGTTTATGAGATATATATATATCTATATATAGATATATAGATATATATATAGATATATATATCACATCTTACAAACAAGATGAATGCATTTACTATGAATCATAAACATACGCTATTAAAAAATGAGAAAATAGACAAAAGCTCCTCCTACAGTGGAAGAAGAATAATGAATTGACCCTGATTTGTTTAGAGACTATTTTTTTTGTAGTACCAGGGATCAAAGTCAGGACCTTGTGCTTTCCAGGCAAGCACATATTCCACTGAGCTATCTCCCCATCTGAGACAATGTTAAATGAATATTCACTCTATAAATTCTCAGCAATGGCGAAAATTCAGGTATTATGGATTGATGTCTTCTAGACTAACTTCACTCATTATTGGTCAAAAGAGACAAACAGAAAATGCAAGAAACACCCTGGATATTCAGAAGAACTACTGAGTCCTGTTATTCTCATGTAAAATATAGTCTCACAGAAGACCAACCTCAGACAAGATTAGTCTGAGACTGAGAAAATGATATAAAGCAAGGTGAGTTCAGAAATTTGTCTAAGCACAGAAAAAAAAATAAGTATTACCCACAATAATGAAATCCCTCCTGTTTGTTAAAATGTTTGTACTTCCCTTCTCAAATTAAAGTTTATTTTCACTCTAGTATCCCTTTTCCATAGATAAGATTTACTGATATATGTAGTGAAAGAATTGTCCTTGATTTCTGATGGCTCATAATCTAGAGCAAACTTCCACTTCTTCAAACTTTCTTCTGAAAAGACAAAAGAAAGAAGGAAAAAAGATATGTTTATGTATATCACTTGGATAATCATATTGCTAATTTCTGCTGGTCTATTGAAAGGAATAGTTAATGCTTTTATTTTCTTCTCCTTTTCAATTTCTTATAATTTTTTAACCAATTTTGCGTGTTTATATCTGGTAATCTAAATAATTTGAAGACAACATTATGCAAATAATAATCATTGTTGAATTCCTATTGTTTTATTTAGTGAAATTGTGTATTGTTAGCCAAGATTTTTTAATTATTTTAAAATTCTTTTAAAAAATAAAACAAGGACTGGGGACATGGCTTAGTGGCGTAAGTACCTGCCTGGCAAACACAAGGTCCCAAGTTCGATCCCTAGTACCAAAAAGAAAAAAGAATCCTATATTTGCACAAGTGGTTTTGCTGGCTGAACCCGGTCTCTGCTCTTAGAGAAACAACTTCTGCAGCTGCACTAAAGGGAGGCAGTTGAGCTAGAGCAGTGGAGGGCCCCAGAGTGGAAGTGCTCCTGGCAAAGGCAGAGGAGGACGAGGTAAAGAAGCTGCAGTGCATCACTGTGCACAAGGAGTTACAGCTGGAGTTTGATATGGGCAACCTGCCTGGCTCTGACCACAACCTCCGACTGTGCTGCTCCAGGCCACACTGGCACTGGAGGTCGAGCTGCGAGGCCTGGTGCCTGACAAAACTCAGCTGCCTATCAACCAGCTGTGGCAGCTGTCCACAGTGCGCTTGGAGGAGGCTCTGGTGGTGCAGCTACCGGAGCCCGCCACCCGCCTGACTCGTGAGAAGCCAGGGCCCATGCCGCAGCTGCTTACCCGCTGACAGCAGTTCTCAGGCCTCCAAGGCATTGGTCCCAAGAAGACCAGTCTGGTGTGGGATGAGGTGAGGGGCCAGTGGCGGCTCCGCTGGGGCTAGCAGCGTGCCACGGTGCCTGGTGGCGCCGACATCCTGGCCGATCAGTTTACTAAGCAGGTTCAGGCCAAGAAGGAGCTTGGTGGCCAAGAACAAACTGAACCAGCTGCGTAACCTGGCCTGCGCCCAAAAGGCGCAGCAGCCCAGCATGGCCAGCATGCACCCAACTGGACACTAGAGTAAGGAGGAGCTGGGTGGCACAAGCAGGTAGTGAAGATCTCCACAGCCTCCATGAGGAGTTTCCAGGAGCACCTCCCCAAACGGAAGGCGCCCCAGGGCTCCGGCAAAAAGAGGAAGTATCAGCCCCTTTTCGGGGACTTTGAAGTTGAGAAAAAGAACTAGTTGGAACTACTTTGCATCATGAACATCAAGAAGCCTAAGCTAGATATGAGAAGGGCCAACAATAAGCAGATGAGAGAGAAGGACCAAGCACAGGCTGCTAAGAGGGAAAAAACAGGGCCAGAAGAAAGAGAAAAGGAGGCCCACAAGGTGCTGAGGGCAAGAGAAAAGGTGGCCCACCCATCCGGGAATGGAAGAGAAAATGAGGTTTAGGAGGCAAGATAAAATCCAGGCTGCCTGGTTTGGGTAGCGAGAGGAAAGGAGGGCAGCACCAAGGAGGAACGAGGAGGAAGTAATAACTTTCATCGAAAGACATGTTCCTGTTCCATAAAGGAAGAATGTACTGTATATGCAGATTGTTAAATTTTGGAGGGTGGAAAATGAGATGACTGTTGCCTTCAATGAACTTGCCAGTTGAAGGGACACAATTGCTCTCCACAAATTACTGCATGTATTAACCAAAAACTTAAGTAGAGATAAGGATATGTTTGAGGCCTAAGAGTTGGGGAAATAATTTGAAACCATGAAAGAATTCTATGCTGTGAGTAATCTTGCATATTAATTCTGGATATGGACTTAAGAGGTGGTCACATTTCAGGAAGTTAACAGGTGGTTTACACATTTCTGCTTTATTTTTATAACAAATTTTGTATGGCAAGCACAGAGAGAAAAAGTTATTTTCTAACTTGATTTACAAGTAACTATAAGGGCCTGCCAAATCGCTCAGCGGATTAAAGCCCCTGCAAGCAGGCTCAAGGGCCAGGGGTTCGAGCCACAGGCCTGCTGTGCTGGCCCCATCACCCCTGGGGTGCTCTGCGACTGTGATTGAGACTGAGCATGGGGGCAAGTGCTTGTAATCCCAGCTCTTGGGAGGCTAAAACAGGAAAATCACTATGAGTCTGATGGAGTAGTGAGACCCTGAACACCCTGTAGACCCTTCCCTAAAGTACAGAAAAAAAGTAACTATTATAAAGGCTATTTAATAAAAATGTGCCTATTTCATAAAATAAATAAATCACCCAGCTAAAACCTAAATCTTATGCATTAGCCCTGCTTTACCCATGGGGAATATATTTGTTCACCTCCCACTAAATACCTAATACCATAAATAGGGCAAGAGAGATAACTCAACAGCATAAGCACTTGCCTGGCCAGTGTAAGGTCCTGGGTTTGATACTCACTAAGAAAAAAAAAAAAGACTACTCTAAAGTCATCAATATGTTCTATCCCTGGCACTACATGCCACACCAGCCAGACTCTAGGTACCCTGAGCCTGTGACAGAGTCCAGGGTGTGGTGGTGCGTGCCTGAAATTCCAGCACTGGGGAGCCTGAAAACAGGAGGAACACTACAAGTTTGAGCCACATAGTGAGATGCTGCACACACACTCAAAAATAAATAAATAAATAAATAAGAAATAAAGTCACCTGTACTGCAACATCATGAAACTCAGTTGAGCTCCAAATTTTCTGAACAAGGAGATTATGGAGCCACAGAGGAAGAAGATTGAAGTTCTATAGTGTGCCTGGGGAGAGTCGCATGGACAGAAAACGTTCTCTCAAGCTCTCACAGAGAGCAAACTGGTCAAGCATTGGTCATGACTCATCCACACGGATGACACAGACAAAGGATCTACAGAATAAGGTACAGGACTACAAGATAAACTCTGAGAGGACTTCACTGACCTCATAAGAAACATAAAGTACATGTGTTGATATAATAAGTCTTGCTCTATCTAGGTCTTAACCATCCAGCAGAAAAGTATAAAAATGAAGTATACATTGCGGGGCCATAATATTAAATTGAGCTGTAAATGGCTATGGTTGACAACTTCTTTGGATAACTCACCATTGTTGTGGAATGCTGGACTGTGTAGGACTGTGTTGTTGAGTTCAAGCACCTAAGTCAGTTGAATGACAATGGAGTGCCCATCTTTGACAGGTGTAGACAAAGGAAGGGGTATAGAAAGGAAGAATCATGATGTGTGTGTATGGACAGTACAGCTGGGATAGATAACGCTGTGCTTCTACATAATTAAATGAGAGGCAAGATTTACACTAATGGTGGTTGGACAGGATATTATGTCAGCTTCTAGTACTATGGACAACCACTAGGAAAATATCAAGGTAGAAAGTATTAATTATTGAATATTTGATGTAATTCAGGTATAAAAAATAAGATACACAAACAGCTACACTCTTTATTTACTGATAAGAGACATACGGTGTAATAATGCCTGTAAGTATAATATCATGTATGCACCTTCTGTGATAC
The DNA here is from genome assembly GCA_004027165.1 of Ctenomys sociabilis. NCBI lineage: Eukaryota > Metazoa > Chordata > Mammalia > Rodentia > Ctenomyidae > Ctenomys > Ctenomys sociabilis. The sequence continues at coordinate 10,063 of PVKA01055834.1, forward strand.
CAAAACATTATGAAAACAGTTTGCAATGTATTAATTTATCAAATCCATCTTGTCAAGGTATCATAAAACTATCTCATTGATATTTGT
>PVKA01055835.1:0-10144 GCA_004027165.1 Ctenomys sociabilis
TTTTTTTTTTTTTTTTTTTTTTTTTTTTTTTTTTTTTTTTTTTTTTTTTTTTTTTTTTTTTTTTTTTTTTTTTTTTTTTTTTTTTTTTTTTTTTTGCATTTTTAGGGCAGGGTCTACAGGCTGTTCAGGGTCTCACTACTAGATCAGACTCCTGATTCACCTGTCTACAGCCTCCAAAGAGCAGGAGATTATAGGCTCCCATCACCACGCCCAGTCTCAATTGCTCTTTTAGCCTGGCCCAGGCTGGCACTGCAGGCCCGGGGTTCAAATCTCCAGCCCCTGTGCCTGCTTGCAGGTGCTTTAATCCGCTGAGTTATTTGGCTGGCCCTAGGTAATAGAGAATTCTGAAAGCTGTCAGTTATCATGTGTTATAGGAGGTAGGCTTAAAATTTATATATATATACACTTGTATTTCTTATTGTACACAGTACAGAGGAAAAACAAGAGTACTTTCAGAGGATGATGCTGGGTTTCAATCAAATCCTATCCTGAAGATTTTTGTGTTTTGAGAAACTATCTAAATTCCAGAGGTATCTTTCATCTAGAGTACGTCAGGAGCTGGACATTCTGGTGGCTTGTGGGGGTGAGGTACTTGGCACGTGGGTGGACACCCGTCCTAAAGCAGTGTGTCCATTGGCCAAACAGTGCAAAAACACCTAATTATTGTCCATTGAATGACTTTCTGTAACTGGATCAAAGGGAATGTGCATTGAAACCAGACTTCAGCTTTTACATCTTCCTGACTTTTTAGATTAAAAAGAGACACCCTACAGGCTCTCAACTAAGTTTATTGTAGTGGTGGTGAGAGTTGGTATTTCATGTGTGAAACTTCTCTGCTCTCCTCTAGCTCTGTGTTTGAAATTAAATTTATCTTTAGGAAGTATATTGACAATTAAAAATTTGCAGGAGTTACCAGCAAGTTATAGAGGATCCACTCGTGCTTCATCATGATCCGGGGCTGCCCACACTTTTAATCCCAGGGAAAAGTCATTGGAATTCCAATAAGTAAATCCCAATCTACCACTTTCAGTGCAATCCACAGCAAGAACAAAGAGACAAACACGTCTGCAGTTGTAGGGAAGCAAGGGGGTCCTATGTCCAGTCAAAACAGTGTCTAACCAGTACAAAGGCCATAATCCAACGTGGAATCTGGGTTTTATTAATTCTTGAAGAGGGAGTGTCTCAGGATTTAGTGATTATGAGAACAGCAGGAGTACTGTGAACTGGGCTAGGTAGGAGGCACGATGGCTGCTGCAGTTTGCAGGGAGAGGGCTGGAGAGAGTACTGGATTCTGGTAACAGGGAGCCTCTGTTTGGAGGCATCTACATAATAGAGTTTGAGGAAGAATCTTGTGTTGTCGGTTGGTGCCTCAGCTTTGGTGGCTGGCCCCTCTGCCTTGACTAGTCACAGGTTCCTTCTTGAGTCATCGCACACAGCGTGGAATCTCTTGGCCTAGCTCATGCTTAGTAGTTGGGAGCAATACTAAGGTATAGCTTAGCAGTTTGGAGCTATAGCATCACTGACCTGTTGCATTGCTTCAAAGGCTACACCTTAGCACCTAAGCTAGACCCATTGGCATTGCTTAAAGCTAATTGAGGGGATAGAGTATTGTAGCCAGCTCTGTACCTATCAATGGACGAAATTAGGACAAGGTTTAGCTAACATGGAGACAAATGGTCTTCTTTCAAGGAGAACTGTCCCGGTGGTCCTACACAGCACCTGTTTTCATTCTGAGAGGTAGAGTAGAATGGAAAGAAGGAATCTGCGATCAGATGTCTTTCTTGTGTTTAGGATTTCTATTCTGTCTCTGGACAAGTCCTATATCCTCCTAAGCCTCAATTTGTCATGCATTAAAAAAAGTCACAATCACCCTACCTATTTCCCTGGGTTGTTGTATCTGGTAATAAAACAAACTCATAAATATTGGGTTTCTTGTACACACATTACTTGCTTTTAACTCCTTTCTGTTCTTTGTTTATATATGTAGCTCCAACCAAAGTGGCTACACAAGTTTGCTTTCTGCTTTTCCATCTAACTTTATGGTTGTGCTATAACTGATCCTTTTTGCTGGTGATGGAAATTTAAATGGCTCAAAATTGTTACCACTCAAAATTGTTACCCCACCTTCCTTTCTCCCTTTCCTTCTCTTTCTCTTTTTTCATTTGCAGAATGTTTGCTACAGTAAACTCAACTTAGATGTATTTGTATTGTTAGCATAAATATCATTAACATATAAGAAACAACTCAAAGAAAAATTAGAACATTTATGGAAATCCTTGTACTTTCAAATTTTCAAGTTTTTAAAAATTTGCTGGCTGATTGATTTGGTACAGGGTCTTGCTATGCAGCTCAGACTTACTTACTTTCTCTTCCTTCCTTCCTTCCTTCCTTCCTTCCTTCCTTCCTTCCTTCCTTCCTTCCTTCCTTTCCTCCTTCCTTCCATTTATTTATTTCACCACTTATTTCTGGGACTACTTCCAGAAGAGAGATCATAGAGTCATGGGGAACGAGCATGTTTTAAAATCTATCTTGTCTTTTGAGACTTTTCCCTGTATTCAAGTACCCCTCCCTTTGGTAACTTTCCTAGAATGTTGCAGAGTTCTCAAATTGTGAAGGAAGCCAGCAAGATTCAGAATCTACATTTGGTGGCTAAATTTTTATCCTTAAGCTCTGCCAGAGCCATACAGCTCAGAAGCCTCCTCTTGGACTGCAAGGTCCCAGGGCAAGATTGCACCTTAATCATGTTTGCACTGTAGCATAGCCTGGCTGATCACAAGAGCTTGCTGGGTGATGTAGAAATGGAAATAAACCGAGCAGACAGACAAGGCATAAGAGCTTTTTATTATCACCTGACTACCAAAATACTTACTCATTGACAAGTTATTAAAGATGTCAGATACTGTCTCTGGAAACCGGAGGTTGAGACAGTTGTCACATTGGCAGCCTTATCAGCCTAGGAAGCTGAGCCCATGCTGGCAGTGGAAACCCTTGGTCTTGTGTCTGTGAATTCCCTAAGATGAGGTTCAAGGGTAGAGCTGACCTGCCCACTGGTATGATTGTAGGGCATGCCCTTGCTCTGTTTAAATGCATCAACCGTCTATCCACAAATATGTCATTCTGCAACATAGATCATATTACAGAGGTGGAGATGACAGCAGGATCCTCTGCTGTTTTGTTGATAGCTGTATCATGTGTCAAAGAACCTCACACTCTCTTGTGAGAGCCGGAACGTGGGAACAGAATTCCTTGACACAACAGGGATGGGAGCATTTCCAAATCCTTTCTGAGATCTTACGGAGCATCACAAGACCACCTGCTCTGTGCATGGATGTTGGACATAGGAGTGTCGCTGACCACTTCAGGAAAGGCCTGTGTTTTGTGCTTTTGACTGCCACATGAATAGATGAGTCTAAACATTATATACTTCCCACTCACCTATTGCTAGAAAACAAAGGGAGCAGAAATTGGGCACAGTCCTAAAAGGGGGTGTGCAAAGTTTTTCTTTGTCTTAGACTCTGGATTGTTTTGCAGCTGTTTTTTTTGGGAGTCCACGTGATTTATTGAAGGCTGGCTGAAAACCAAACTTAGGTCCACCATGAAGCCCTTTGTGCTGTTGGCTTAGCTTGAGCACTGCGGGAAGAGATTGTCAGAGTGTGCAGCTCGGCTCTGGACTTCTAATAACTACTTTCCATGGAAACCCTCAGAGCTTTCTGACAAGGTTCTCAGGCTTCACATTATTTTGTGTTGAACATGGCACCACTGAGCAGTGACTGAGTGTTCTCTTTAAGGGTTAGAATGTAATAACTTTCCCCTTTCAATGCTCTTTTATGGATCTCTAAATTTGGCTAAAAATTGAACATTTTTAAGGTAGAATTATTTGTCCAGTGTAGTAGAAAAAGCATACTTAGATGTGCAAGCAGATGAAACTCAACTTGGTAATATTATTTTAGCATTCATTTTAATTTGACCAGAAAGATATTACCTGCATAGGATTGCCACTTCATCAGTGAGCATATCTGGGGTTTAGGATTCTTTTCTTATTTCAGATAGACTATTGACAATCTGTAAGTCTTAAAGGTCAACTGGGGAGATACATTTAGCACATGCACTGCTGGAGTATTGAATGCAGTTTTACATGTGTGGATATCGATAGAGGTTTGGAAGTATTTATTTGTACCACCTATCGATGATGTCATTATCTAAAATTTATATTGATGAACTAATTGTTTCAAACATTTTCATTTCACTCTTATTTCAAAAGTACCTGTGTATATAGTTTTTTTTTTTCTTTGCCTCTGTTGATTGACTTTCAGACAGACATGCTAAAGCCTGTTTCCCCCGAGCCAAGATCGCATATTGTATTTCAGTTGCAAGCTAATAGCCTGTCAAGAGCATGGAAATATAAATCTGGGGTTTGTGGTTCTGCATGGAATCAGGATTTCTAGGAGTGCCTGTTGGAACAAACTCACTCTGTTCTTCTCATATCTTAATGCTGGTTCTTAATGTTAATTCAGAGCAGCTGCAGGAGTCCAGCTTGTCCCGAAAGCTGTTATCTCTATCCTTCCCGTTCTGTGATTTCATGTGCACACGCATTCGGTGTGACTTATGGAATTTCTGTGAAGGTTTCTGTTGGTGCATGCACCTCATAACTCAGATTCTGTGTGCAGGATTATTGCCATAGAATTGGGGACAGTTTCTTTTTATCCTTTGTCCACTCTCACCCATGAACAGAAACCAACCATGTATGGACTTGAAGCAGGGAGGTGGCATTGATGGCTCAGAGCTGGGTTTGAATGCCAACTCTTCTGTGTCTTAATAGATAGATGAACTCAGATGAATATTTTAACCTGACTTTTGCTTTCTCCATCTGTAAAAATTGAGATGAAAACAGTTTTGGTTTGGATTCTTCCAGGGGTCCAAGGCGTATGGCTGGAAAAGTTCCATGTCTGCTCCAGCAATAGTACCAGTTATAGTCTCATTATCATTGAGTGGAGTGATACTGAAGAACACTTAGCACAGTCTCTAGCATACAGTAAGTTTTTAGTATTCTTTAGTGCCATCATTGTCATCGATAATTTAAGGAAGTACTAACTTTCTGCTTCTGATATGGGACACAACTCTGATTAAACCAAATACATACCTACTCTGTGAAGCTTACTTTTTATGCATTTGTAGATCAGCAAATACAATCAAATGTTAAAAATAACCCCCACCAACCACCCAACCTAAAAAGTCAACTTAGATTTTAAATAGTCCACAGATATAATCATATTTATCAGTAATACAAAGTTCATAAAACACAAACTTGTATCAAAGAATTAATTATTTGTCCAGTGCAGTAAAAGTAAATGTACTTAAATTTTCTTTCAGCTAAAATGGCAACTAAACATCTCACTTCCAGCAGTGTTTATTGAACTTATATCCATCAAAAGACCATGTAAAAATGATCTCTATCGGTGTTTCTGGAAGTTAAATGAAATACGTGTATTATGGAATGAAATGTATCCCTGAACACTCCTCCTGAATAAGTTTTCATTGGTTTCTACCAGCTGCAGTGTCTTGATTTGGAGCACCCATTCCATTTGTCCTGACATCTAGAGAAGAGTAGGCCATGGTTTATCCCAGGCCTCCATCTTGGAGTTTAACAGCTATTCTTCTTTTTTTTTTTTTTGGCGGAACCGGGGTTTGAACTCAGGCCCTTGCGCTTGTCAGGGAAGCGCTTATTCCACTGAGCCATCTCCCCGGTCCCCTAACAGCTATTATTGTGTGGAAATCCTTCTTAGGGACCTCCACTATTGTGATACAAGATGATTTCTTTTTATGCTGTCTTCTGCACTCCTGCTTTGAACAGCAGCCTTATATGGCCCTGAGCCTCTGAGTCTTCTGTTACTCAGGAAATATGCCAGTGACCTCGGGTAGGATTCATTTCAGGGTGTGTGTCGCTGGAAGAAGAACAGTATCTGTTTATCTCAGTTTGCTTATTATTTGCTACATTGTCATAAAACCTTAGGCCTTGGCTCCACAGACAGAAACTAATTCAAAAATTTCTGATGTTATCTTCAGATGTGTCATTTGAAATTTAGTGGCACTCTGAAAAATAAGCATACATTATTGGAATAGCCCTCAGAAGTTAATACGCTCAGCAATACAAAGCTTGCTTTTGGCTTCTCTATAGCTTTGGGTTTTTTTCTTTTTTGGTAGAACTGGGGATTGAACTCAGGCCCTTGCGCTTGCCAGGGAAGTGCTTTTCCTACTGGGCCATTTCCCTGGCCTAACTTTGAGATTTAACCATTGCATACTCATCACTGTTTTGGGGGTTGAGCTTCTTTTCCAGCCCAGTGAGAGCAGATGTGTTTGTTTTATTTTATTTCCCAATTCCTATAGAAGGGATGCACATGAAGTACGTCCTTGAGAACTAAGTGGCTCTGTGTCTCATGCATAACTAAATGAATATCTTTTATGCTTTTCATTTACAAAATATTTGCTACATTGAACTCAACTTAGATATATTTGTATTGTTAGCATAAATACCATTAACATAAAAGAAACAACTCAAAGAAAAATGAGAACATTTGTGGAAATCCTTATACTTTCAAATTTTCAATTTTTATTTTATTTTATTTTTTGATCATAATGAAAATTTTATTGGAACTTGACTTACCGATTTCTGTCACCTCTGATGCCATTTATTCTGTGAAGTAATACCACCGTTTAGTAGAAACAAATTTTTTAGTTGGGAGACTTCAAATTTTCAATTAAAAAATATTTATTGATTTGGTATAGGGTCTCACTGTACAGCTCACACTCCTAGTGACCCTCCTGTCTAAGCCTCCGCAATGCTGGAATTACAGGCATGCGTCACCCTGTCTGGTTCCAGGGCTGGCATAGTGTGAGGTACTGTGGAGGGAATCCGGGTCCTTGAGCTTGCCAGGCAGGCGTTGAGATTGCTGGGCTATGTCCCCAGCCTCAAATTTTCATTTTTTAAAACATTTAATTCTGATTTTCTCCAGGTGGAAGAATGTTAAGCTCACCCTTTAATTGTTCTGGAATAAAATGTCTCTTGATACTGTTTCGCATGTTGAGTGCCCAGCCTTTCTTCCTAGGCGTAAACATGGCTTTGGCTTTCTCACATCACGGCAATGTCTTTTTTCCTTTTTTGTACCTCTCAATGTGTATGCTTATTCTCTGAGCATTATCTGTTATGATAAGAAGCAAAGACCAACAGAGTCTCAAAACTTCTAGGTGATTATTTTTCTCTATTTATAAGGCTATTTCCCCACTCAATTCTTTCTTTGAACCTAAGTTTTCTTTTGAATTTAGAATAATAATAATATATATCAACCATTTGTAACATCTCAACAAATACTCCTCACTAGCTAATGTAACACCCTGATATCTTTCAAGTGCTTAATTTCATGTGTGTCTTTAACTCTAGAATTTAGCGTATCCTAAATAAGGACTGGGCCTTACATGACCAAGGCTCAGAGCTGTGTGACTTCCTAAGAAGCCACCAAATGCACTGGACAGTGCTGCTAACTTTGCTCCCAGTGCTCAGAATACGAGGATGAGCTTCAGGTCTCAGGACCCAGCCATGTTGCCTGCCCAAGACCCTCATTGCCTTTTCCCTTCCTGTTGTGGGGCCCAACAGAACCCCTGTTCTCCATAATTGCTTCCCTTCTGCCCCTAGTCTCTGTATTTTTAGACTCTTGGGTTGGGTCTTTCCTAGCTCTTGGTTCCCATTCTCTTGATCCTGTGTTCCAGGCCGAAACCTAGGAATCAAGCTAGCAAGATGAAGTCTCTTAGAAGCCAAGGGGGGAGGGCTGAACAGGCACAGAAAACGACCATCCTTGTGGAGAATGGAAGTCTGGAGTGGCTCAGAGGAGGGATGAGAAGATATAAATGACAGTAAATATTTCTCTGTCACAAAAGCATTTTTATAAAGAACACAAGGATTTAATGCAGCTATTAAAGGTCTTGGTTTATTTAGCTTAGGCTAAACTTTCCAAAAGATGCAACCTGCCTGCAGTTTTCAAGTTGTTGGTGGTGGAAGGTCTGTCCAAAAACACCTCAGATAATACAGTTAGAAACTTATTGTAGAATTTTGACAGCTAGGCAGACAAACTATACTGTTAAAAGTTTGAGTCTATGCTGTCTTATAATGATAAGGGCTTTGTCTGTATCCTATACTTTGGGTTTTCAGAATTTCCTTCTAGGAGTGGCTACAGGAGGCAGCTGGCTGGAAGGGGATTTCTGGGCAGAGAATAACTTGGGCTTGAATAGCACTTTATGAAAAATGGAGAGAATGTAATTTTCCACATCAAAGGACGGGCTGATGGAGACCAGTGTAGTTCCAGAACCTCCCCCATTCACTACCCCTAAAACTCTTGCTGTCATGTGTGGGTTGTTTGCAAATGGAGAGCCTTTCTTGCATACAATGTGCCTCAAAAAACTTGTGTTATTGTATTATCTCAGGGAGTTCTTTCCCTTGTGTTACTTTTTCTTTCTTAAAATCTATCTGCCTACATGTAAACCACTGTTAAGAGTGGAATTTGGATTTATAGATGTTGCATGCACATGCATATGCATACTCTGAGTTTACATTTGTTTTTAAAGCAAACAAAAAATGAGGTCATACTCATTCTTTGATCTGAAACTTGCTTTTTCCAATTTCCATGCCTTTTCCTCATTGACATGAAGGTCCATGTCAGAATGCTTAAGCACACTCTATTGTTTCTAACAGCTGTTTTGTTCTGCTGCATAGGGATGGCATCATATATTCAGTAATTTCTTTACTGTTGGACATATTAGGTTGCCTCCAATATTTTACTCCACAAAAATAGAGCAATGAATATTCTGGCATATACTGTTTTTATGTATATGTCTTAGTAATTGTATACAATTGATTTCTAAAATTATAATTTCTAGATTAAAAAGTACTTTGGAAGTTTTATTTTTATTAGTCTATGTTTGCTGTACATAATGACTACATTCATTGTGAAGAGGCAGTTCATATATGTAATATATCTCTGAGTTCTTTTTATATCCTCTCTCCTGCCCTCCTTCTTCCCCTCCATCTCTTGCTTTCCTCCCCGCTTACCAATGCTGCTGCTGCACCCTGAGCCCTAAGGACACACACCTGTACCCCCAAAGGGTTCTAGTGTGATTCTGCTGCTCCCTGCTTGTGTGCTTGGGCAGATGGCTTGGCCACCCACCGCTCTGTGAAATGAGGGAAGTGGGGTGAGAGGTGATTTCAGAACTCCGCTGTCCCAAGAACCTTTGTTTTGAACTTCATGTCACCCAACTTCAGATAATTATTTAGAGCTGTTTGAGACCAACATGAAAAATCTTCTCTTTAAAAGACCATTCGGAACAGAGCTAATTTAAGTTTCTTCTGATTTAGCTTTGATTAGTAAACAAGTCCATTAACCTCCTGGAAGATTCTTTTGAGACTTTCAAGCTGTGAATTTTTAAGTTTTTTAAAAGCTGACAGCCACTCCTGAGCAAACTCCCACTGAGGCCAGATTGTGTTTATTTGCCCAGTTCAAAGCAGTTTGATGGCCACATGTTTCTGCTTCTCCTAAAGTTCCTTGGTGCTTGGACAGGGCGCATTTGGTCTGCTGGTCAGCATTTATGGGATAGTGATCTTTTATTTAAAGGCTTTTTCTTTTCTTTTTTTTTGCTCACTAAACCTTGTAAAAGTCAAATACATAAATAAAACGAAGAGGTCGAGAAAGATGTTGGGTTGGGTTCTTTCCACCTTCTGCTTTTTAAAGGGTCAGGGCCCAAAGCAGGGGAAGATAAGACAGTAGTAATTTTACTCTTTAGAGTACTTAACAGAAGGAGTCTGCAGCTGGCCAGGGCTATCAGCTATAAAACACCACCACAGTCTCTTCCCGTAATCCAAGCGCCAGAGTGGCGCCTAACACCCAGATAGTATCACATCTTTTTTTTTTTTTCCATTTATTTTTATTTTATTGAAATACAAATGTCAATCAGACAGTTTCAAAACACCATAACCATACAGAGTCGATGAAATAATACATTGCAAACTGTTTTCATAACGTTTTGGTATTGTACAAGGTGCATACATGATATTATATTTACAGGTCTTTATGTAGCTGAATTATATCAAAGATTCAATAAT
>PVKA01055836.1:0-10148 GCA_004027165.1 Ctenomys sociabilis
AAAAATTAAATGATCTTCATTTCTTTCTGCCATTTTATTATTTATTGAGAGTGGTTTCATATTATTTACTATCAGATAACACAAGCTATCCAACTCCACACCCCGTTTCTAAACTTTTCTTAGGAATTCTTGGTGGGTGATTTTTCTTTCACAAATTTATGACAATTTAGATAAAATGTATGGGAATTATTTAGAATCCTATCACATTTATAAAGTAAATATATGTCATTTATTAATGCTTTCTGTATAGTAAACATTTAAATGATATATAAATATAAATAATATGCACATATATTTGTGTTTTTACAACATAAATATTGCTCTCCATAACCATGTCTCTCCACTTAACCAAAAATTGACTTACATCCTATAAAAAGATTTTAGTTTTTCTTTGTATACATTTTGAAATCATTTTATAAAATTTATTTTTTATGGATTATATATATATTTTTTCCTTTGGAGGGAGCAGCTTAGCCTGACCTGAGAGCAGGGCTGACACAGCATGTGGTATCAGGGATTGAACTGGGGTCCCCTGTGACTACCTAAGCTTACCTAAGCATATGCCTTAGACCTCTGAGCTATTTTGCCAGCCCCAGATTTTTTATTTTTAAAAATGTTTTATGCTGTGGCTGGGGAGATGGCTCAGTAGAATAAGTGCTTCCCTGGCAAGTGCAAGGGTCTGAGTTCAATCTCTGGTTCCAACAAAAAAATAAAAAATAAAAATGTTTTATGCTGTTCAAATAAAAAAAACTACAGCTGCTACTAAAAAAAAAATGTTATTTTTTGCATATTAATTTTGTTTCCAGCCCTCTCATTAAATACCCTAATTTAAATATTTGTTTTATCAAAAGCCCTGGTTTCATATATAAATCCCTTAGTTTATATATATTTTATATAAAATCTTGTCATCCCCCAAATAGAAGATCTCTACAAGGGCAGAGACTATTATTAGCTTTTTAGCATAGTCCAAGCTTGGCAGACAGTAAGCACTCAGTACATACTTGGAGTACTCAATAAATGTTATTCAAAAGTAATAAAGAGAGTAGGGAAGGAAGAAAGGAAGGAAGGGAGGGAAGAGGGAAGGAGGGAGGGAAGGAAGGAGGGAGAAACAAGGAGGGGGGAGGGAGGGAGGAAGAAGGAGAAAACTAGCTCAGTACTTTATCATAAAGTGTCATACTTGCCACTGGATATTCACAAGGTGTTGATCATACACAATCTGTTGAAAAGCCAGCTTTAATGTAGGAGCTTTGACTTCTAGCCAAAGTCAAAAAGTCTCAGAGATCTGGAGGCAGGGGCTGTCCATCAGGCTAGGCGACTAAGTCATGTCCCAGCTGCCAGGTCTCCCTGTCAACCCACAGGGGACCTGCAGTGTGCACAGACAAGCTCCTCCTCCCAGGCTGCTACAATACACCTCGTGACCTTGACATCATCAGCACATCTTATTGACGGAACAACTAAGCCTGGGTGTCTCATGACCTTTTGGACAATTAAAGCTCTGAGCTGGAAAACACACATGTAAATAAAAGGGCCAGCACTCACTGCTTTTACTAGCCTAGAAAGACAGCAGAGAGATGGGGATAGAGTCACAGGGTAAGTCAGGAGACTTCTCAGAAGGAGGTCCCACTCAGTCCACTGCCAGAGGCAGACATGTGAACATTTACTGGAATGCAGGGCAGAGAGTGCCAGGTGGAAATACAGGCGGAGGGCTGTTATGCCATAGGTAGAATGGGAGACTGTCTGATCAGGTGGAAAAAGTCCTCTTCAGCATCAACATTTGACCTTGTCTCAACGGACAAGGCCAGAGGTAGTATCATATTGTTCACTAATCTCCACTGTCTAGGTGTATACGAGGATGGACAGTGGATAGATACATAAATGGAGTAATGGATGGATAGATGGATTGTAGAAAGAGGGATGGACAGATGGGTGGATGGATAGAAGATGGATAGATGGATGTATGGACGGACAGATGGATGGAAGGATGAATGCAGTGACAGGAAAGGTACAGATAGACCCATGTGAAGGATTGGGTTCAAGACAGGGTACAGCTATACAGGAAATACAGTGCTCTCATCGTTCCCATAAGCAGAATCATGGAAAGACGTTCGTGAACCAAGATAGCACTGCAAAGAGTTTCCCCTGTAGAGCTCTCCAGTTTCAGCCTTTCCCTATTCTATCCTGCAAAGCACCCCACTGCCACGAGATGCATCTGCCCCTTCCTCTCACTTGGTGGAAGGTTTAACGGGAATGAAGTGGCCCAGACTTTCATGTGGACAACAAAGTGAATGGTGACTACCCTTGCCCAGCTGGAAACAGAGGGCAAGCAAAATGATGAGGAGGAAGTAGAGTTTAGCTCCTGCCCTATGGGACACATGGGCCTGGTCCTCCTGAGAAGGTTGGGGTGAGGTCCCAGAGAAGGGTGAGAGTGACCCCGATGTCACCAGGTCCATCATGCAGAGATCAAAGTGGGAGGAGGTCTTGGGAAGGAGCCCAAGATGCCAGCATCTCAGGAGTGAGCGAGCAAGCTTTCCACACTGTGGGAAGCAGGCAGAGGAGCAAGGGGAGGGAAGGAGCGCATGGAGCACAAAGGTCTACGGGCCTGTGCGTCCCTGTGAGACACATATTTTGACATACCAGGGTAAGAGTGCATTAGGGAGACAGAGGAGATAGAAAATCTTTAAGGCAGAAATGCTTACTGTTACGTATTCACTTGTTTTAATTGCTCTGTTTCACTTTTTAAAAATGCCAGGCCTCTGCATTAATCTCATGGCCCATTTTGAAAATGTCATGGTGCTGCTCTGCCTACCCTTGCCCAGCCAGGTGGCCTCCTGACTGCCACAGTCTCGCTGCCCTCACCTGCAGGAGGAGCCTCTGAGCGGAACGTTCTCTGGCTGCCTCCCACAGGACAGGTGAGGGGACCATGTGAAGGCATGTAGCCCTGACAGTACTTCCCACAGGGGGCACTGGAAAGGGACGGCTGGGGTGTCCGGGTCCTCAGGGTGCTCCCTCCTCCTCTGTCCTGTGTCCTGTGTTCCAGAGTGTCTGGGTCCTCTCCAGCAGGACCCTTTGTCTCAGCCAGGACATATTCCTGCCATCCCCAGCTATCCTGAGGATCGGGAAGCTGAACGCCCCCTGCACTCTGGGGGTCTCTGCACCTGCCCAGGCCCCAGCTGTGCTCAGGGAACCGAGGCAGCCTGGGTGCAGCTCAGCAGAGGGGATGAGTGCTCTGTGATCTGGGTGAGGGGGCTTCTCACCCTGCCTTACCGGCCAAGGAAGGAGACTGGGTCTTCTACCCTGTTCCTTGAGAGATGTTTTTTAAATTCACACAGTTTTTACATGTGCTATCACTGTTTTATCCACCCTCTTTGATTTTGGGATTTTTTTTTGTTTGTTTGTTTGTCTGTTTTTTTGTAGTACTGCGGATCGAACTCAGGACCCTGTGCTTGCTAGGCAAGCGCTTATTCTACTGAGCTATCTCCCCGGCCTACATGGGCTATAACTGAAGGGAAAACTTCCGTGCAACAGATTGACCTGAAGCTGACCTGATTGCCCCCGCACACTGCAGACACGCATGTGTGTGAGGACAGGCACAGCCCCATGTGGGCATGGCAGCGAACAGCTTGAGAACGTGTCTCAGAAACTCTCCTACCAGATGTGGAATTGCTCACTAAGCAGAGGACAAATCACTAAGGTTCGGCAACTCGCACGCTGCTCAGTAACCTGTCTAAGAGGTTCTTGTGTGGATGTGTCTGTGTCCAGCCGACTCCCCAAAGCCTCACACAGTCCCTGGACCTGGGCTTCTAGAGTCTGTGCTTAATTTGTGATCCAGTGCTGGGAATGTGGGTGCGAGCACCACTGGAGTTATACCCGCCCCATTGCCTGGGTGCAACAGCAGGGAGAGAGGCCTGTCTCTGCTGCTGCTCCTCCTGTTTCCTCCTGCTGTGTTCCCCCGCATGAGCTGCTGCCCTCTGCCACGTGCCACTCTGCCTTGGAGCCAGCTGGGTATGGAACGAAACTGCCGCAAACTGTGAGCTAAATAAACCTGTCCTTCCTTAACTCTGGGGGTCAGGCATTTTCTTCCAGCAACAAGAGTAAAGTAACCAAGACAGATGTTGAAGAAATGTTCCAGTGAAATAACAGGATAGGGGCTGGGGAGATGGCTCAGTGGAATAAGTGCTTCCCTGGCAAGCATAAGGGCCTGAGTTCAATCCCCAGTTCCACCAGAAAATAAATATTTCTTTTTTTTTAAAAAAAAAAGAAAGAAATGGCACAATATGTTGAGTTCTGTGGGTGCAGAGCTCTTGCCTAGTGTGTCCAAGGCCCTGGGTTCCAGCCACAATACACACATTTGTGTCCTCCCCTTCCCCATTTCCTTTCTTCCCTTTTGGTTCATTCAAGAAGCAGTTGATCCAATAGAGGGAGCCAGAGAGGCTTTCTGGAAGAGGGAACATTTAGGTTGAGATCTGAAGAACCACCTTTAAATGAGGGACTTATTTCAGGCCTCTGCTGTAAATGTGAGAAAGTAGGAAGCATCCAGATAAAGACTGCAAAAACTGAAGCACCCTTTTTTTCCAGTCCTGGGACTTGAACCCAGGGCCTCACACATGTGAGGCAATCCTATCACTGAGCTACATGCCCAGCTTACACTTAAAGATCTTGTCTTAGTTTTCAGTTCTAGAGTCAGGGAATACGTCATTCCACAAACAGAAACATTCCAATGGGCCCGGCAGGATGCTTTGGTTTTTGTAGATAGGAAAGGGGTGAAGAAAGAAGAAATTAAAGAAAAAATAACTCAAGTGATGGATCATTCATTTCAAAGTTACTCTCCTTGTGAGGTCGGGACAGGAAGACAGAGAAATACCTGAGTGGCTGGCATCGTTTGCTCCGGATTACTGTTTATGCAGGGCCTCAGCATTCTGCCACCTTGGGCTGGCTCTGTGGAAGTTGCTGTCCGTCTGCGTGCTCAGGCTGATGAAGTCCGAGGAGGCCACCCTACGTCTGTCATCTGGCCTCTGAGAGCCCAGTTCGGGGCTCATCCAAAGCAACAGCCCTGTGATTTTTGACAGAGGTTTGGAGCTCTCCTGAAAACACAGAAGCAGCCCCTGGCCAGCCGAGGGTGCTCTCAGGCAGGGGGAGGGCCAGGAACCGTGAGGCTGAGATAGGGTACTGAGGCCAGCCAGCTTACCCCAAGACAGAGCAGGGTTCAGTGTGCTGCTGTAGAAAGTGCCATGGCCAACTTGGAGGCAGAAGGAAGTGAGTTTGGATGGTGAGGCCCAAAGCCTGTGCAGGCCAAAAGAAGGCTCCCTTCCAGCCTGGGCCTGAAGTCCCGAAGCCCAGGGAACACGACCTCACTATGAAGCTTAGACTTATAATGATCCTCCTGTTTTCAGCCTCCCCAGCACTACGATTACAGGGATGTGCTACCACACCTGGACTTGTGACTGGCTCAGTGTGCCTGGGGGGTGGGATCAAAGTGGTGTGTGGTATCAGGAATCGAACCCTGGTCCCTGTGCTTGCCTAAGCAGGCGCTTAATCTGCTGAGTTATCTTGCCAGAAGGGTGCCTGGAAGTGCACCCTTCTGTTAGGGCAGTGTCCCTGGCACCTGAGTGACAGAACAAGAAATCCTGTACTGTGTGACATCAGAGTGGCCAGCATGGCCTCTGGGTCCCAAGAGGGGTTGTCAGGTGGCACTGGTTTCCTATGTGCAGATGCAAAAGTAAGGACCAAGAGGAGAGAGACGGAGGCAGATGTCCCCACCCTCACGTCCACTTGGCAGACTTGCGGGCAACAGAAGGCTGCAGCCTCATACTTCCATCCTTGTAGCCTGAGTAAGGCCTGTCTGTTTTACTTCAGAAAGTAGATTCTGCTGCTTGGTCAGAGTAGGAGGCTGATACATACTCACATTCCCTTACAATCCACCACTGAAGCACAGCCGCATGTCTCCCAGGCCCACGAGGGACCTGGTCTCTGTGAACCTGAGATGCTCATGGCTGCCCTTCTGCAGACACCCCCAGAAGGGCCAGGATACCCGGCGTGTGTGGCCCCCTGGCTTGACTCAGTAGCCCTTTGGATACATAAAATTGAAAAATTATAGTCAAATAAATTTGCATATATTTTCTCCTGTTTTTCCTTAGTTGATAGAATTTGTGGGTCCGAAGATCTTGGCCCTCAGAGGGTGGGGGAAATGGTTTTGTTTCCACTCATTCCCCACATGGGTCTAGACTACACCTGTGGCCACTTCATCCGCGACAGCGTGACAGGGAGTTCTGTGCTTGGTCCAGATCTGGGTGAGTCCTTTTGTGCTATTGGGAGTCCCAAGCCATCCTGGAAGGCAGTGGTTGTCACATGATAGCCTGCAGCCCTAATCTGACCCACTGCCTGTTTGTTTCCACTGCCTAATTTTTTTTTTTTTTTTTTGGCAGAACTGGGGATTGAACTCAGACCCTTGTGCTTGCTGGGGAAGCCCTTATTCCACTGAGCCATCTCCCCAGCCCCTTCCACTGCCTATTTTTGTAAATAAAGTTTTATTGTACCACAGCATGTCTTATGCCTCTGTCTGTAACTACCTTTGTGTCACTCAATATAGTCAGGTACTTGTGACAGAGCCCTCAGGGCTTGTGGAGCTTATAACATATAGCTCCTTACAGAGTTACTGACTCTTGACTTCAGAGCCTGGCCACCTGGAGGAGCCCACAGAAAGGGCCTGAGGTAAAAACAAGGGACAGAGGGGCACTGTGTGTCAAGTCCCAGAGCCAGAGAAATCCCCCGATAGCATTCAGATGCCAACAGCTAGACTCCCAAGGGACAGCTATAGACAGGTCCTTCTGACCCCCTTCTGGGGGTGAAAAAATGGAGGCTTTGAGCCTCTGCCCTGGGGGGTGACTTATTAGATGGCAGCAGATAACCAAAATCCATCCTCCTTCCACATAAAACCATTGTAGGCTATAGCTGTGAACATGGAACAATGAGAGTGTGTCCCAGAAGCCAGATGCCTCTCCAAGGGGAATTCCTTCTGGAGTGCCTCAGGGCACTGACACCAAACAGTCCTTCTGCAGAAATCCGCAACTCACAGGAAACCCACCCTAAGCCACAGGCTGTCCACTGTGTGACCCTCAGCACCATGTCACATTGAAGTTTGTGGGTGTCACCTTTTAAATGACTGTCACCTCAGGATCCAAGGGCCCCAGGGGTCCCACAAAGCGAGAACTTGTTGATCTTGACACAGACTGTCTACCTGGTGTTCTGTAAGATCAAGGGAGACATGCTCTGAATTTTTAAGGAAACACTGCAATCATTTGAAAACATCTGTTTTAGAGAGACATGGAGTGTTATGAATCCAGACCTTGGCCTTCATGGTTTTTCTCTTTGAAAATCCCTCTTCAAGGACAGAAAAACCAGAACAAGGACTACCAAAGACTGGGGGTGCTCCTGAGAATGCAAAGTGTCCTGGAGCCACTCCCCTCCCACCACCAAGAGGTCATCCTCTATAGCCCAGGTACAGGAGGTAGAACAGTCCCCCCAGATACCCATAGCCCAGTGCCTGGACCTTGAGGGTGACAGAGGAACCCTCAGGTGTGAGGGGTCTATGGCTTAAAAACAGGAAGATCACCTTGGGTTGCCAGGCTAAGTCCAATATGATCACATGGGCCATGAAAGCTCAGAACTGTCTGTGGCTGCCAGAGATTGGCACAAGGGTGTGTGCTCTGTTCAGATGCAGTTGCAGGGAGCTGTGAGCCAGGGTTGCTTGTGAACACATGAATGTCTTTTTCACAGTTCTAGAAGCTGAGAAGTCCAAGGTGAAGGTGTGAGCAGACTCGAGTAAGGGCCTGCTCCCTTCCTGCAGAGTCACTCTGGGGCTTTTCATTTTGGCTCAGGAATTTGGGGACAGATACACATATTCAGACCACAGCAGGTGGCTTTGGAGACCTTGGAAGGATACGCTAACATTGGTTTGATGATCCAGAACAACTCAGTCAGGAGGAAGCTTCGACAGCAGGCTGGCGGGCACCCTAATGGGGACACCTCCAGCCACCCTGGCCAGCAAGCTAGGTGCCTTCTGCTCTTCTGTGGGGCTCCACATTCCCTGACGCTCCCAGGCCCCTGAAGAAACTACATGGTTTACAGCATTATCCTGTCCTTCCACGTAAATCCAATGCACCTCACCAATCGGGAAGCGCTGTTATTTCCAGTTTCCATGAGGTTGTTCTAGGGAATAAGTTGGTTCTTTTGGGAAAAAAAGAAAAAAATAGAAATCATCCCAGTCACTGCTTTTCCACTCCCAGGAGTGTGCCTGCCCACACTGACCTACTCACCAAGCCCTTCGTTGTTCTAGAAGTTTCCAAGAGCTTCAGCACCCAGTCGGAGGTATGTTGGCTGCACTGTGGCCTAAGGAATTGGCCCAGGTTTGGAGACTGTTGCCGATCCCTGTGGCACAGAGTTTCTGTTGCCTGGCCCACCCAAGGTGGGTTTAGGATAACTCAAGTCCCCTCCTCAGCCCCTGGCCTTGCTCTCTCGCATCTCATTCTCCAAGCTGTGTAATGACACTGCCAGCTCCCACGGAGAAGGTGCTCATTGTGACAGTGAACTAATGACGACATTTGTTTTAATTCAGAGAATGGGGACAGAGGGGGACATCCACGTTCCTGGTAGTGGGACAAGAAGTGGGCTTTGGTCAGAATGACTTGTTTCAGGGGTGACAGATGGCTGGGAAACACAGGTACAAGAGAAGACTCACTGATTTCAGTTCCCACAGTCTCCGCGGGTGCCTCTCCCCACGTGGCTCCAGAGCTGCGACACCTCCCTGGGAACTCAAGATGCGCCTGAGCTTGAGAATGACTGGAGGAGCCGGGCGTGGTGGTGCAGGCCTGCAATCCCAGCACTCGGGAGGCTGAGGCAGGAGGATTGTTGTGAGTTCGAGACCAGCCTGAGCTACAAAGTGAGCTTAAGGCCAGCCTGAACTGCATAGTGAGACCCTGTCTCAAAAAGACCAGAAAATAAAAGAGAGAGAATGACTGGAGGGCATAGGTTTCCAGGGTCACCCTCTCGGGAGGTGGCTAGGACCTCTCACTGTGTGTTCTAACCGGCAGCTCCAGGCACGCCTGTGCTGTGTGTGTCCAGCAAGCTCCCAGGCATGTGGAGCTGACCTTGATCTCCTGTGCTTGACACAGAAGCCCCATGCTTTCCTCCAGTGCCATCTGAAAGTGGCACAGTTACTGACAATACCCGCTGTGCCCCAGAGCTGGCGAGCGGTTGCTGCAGTGTTTAAAGGCTATGACAAGGAAGAAGGCTATGCATGCTAACGACAGATGCAACCTTTCTCTGAATATTTTCAATCCACAGTGGGTTGAACTAGAGAATGCTGAACTGCAGATGTAGAGAGGAGACTGTCACCGCTGACTGACACCTGCTGATGGGTGCCGTCTCCTTTGCAAACACCGCTGCGACATGTCACGCCCCACAGCAGCCTCTGTCTCCTCCCAGGCACCGCTGTGCTGTGCTCTGCGTCTTGACGCCTCCAGCCTGGGTGCCAGCCTCACAGCACCAGGAGGCTGCACAGCATTTGGGGGGCTCTAGTGGGTAGAAGTAAGGCCCCTGAAGGACCCCATTGTCCCCTACTTCCCCAATACCATGATGAGCAGCTTTGCCTTACTTCCTGTCAGGATGCATTGTGCCCCCAAAGGCCAAAGCCATGGCATCAACTGACCCTGAACTTCAGGACTCACTGGGACCTCTGAAACCCTGAGCCAACATAAACCTTGGCTTCTTTTTAGGATGATGATCTTGCCTCCTGGAAGGCTACAAAGACCCTGTGCATTATGGCTGTGAACTCTCCACTGTCCCCTGGAGACACGCAGGTAGACCCAGGATGCTGCCACTACGACAAAACCACAGCATGGAAAGCTGTGGACTCCTGCATGTGTTGCCGTAAGCCAGGCAGTGAGGCACGGGGACTTCATCTCACAAGTGAGACCATAGCAGTGGCACATCAGGAGCTCATGTCAGGCCATGGCCACCCTGGGTGCTCCACACCTCTCATGGCCCCATTCCAGCCCAGTGCTGCTTCTGCCCTGTTTGCTCATACAGAAAGAGAAAGGGGGAGGATGGGAGAAAAGGAGAAAGGCAAGTAGGAAGAAAGAAAGGAGGAAGGA
>PVKA01055837.1:0-10147 GCA_004027165.1 Ctenomys sociabilis
CTTCTCAGACAGTCTCAACTTCAAACCAAGAATGATCAAACGACACAAAGAAGGCCACTATATATTGGTCAGGGGAAAAATTCAAGAGCAAGAAGTAACACTCATAAATATCTATGCACCAAACACAGGAGCACCCAACTATGTAAGACAAATCTTAAGGGACATGAAAAACTTCATGTCTAAGAACACAATCTTAACACCCCATTATCTCAAAAAGATAGATCAACCAGACAAAAAATTAGCAAGGAAGTAGCAGAACTGAACCAGAGCTTGGAACAAATGGACCTGGTAGATGTATACAGAGTGTTCCACCCAACCACAGCTGAATAGACATTTTTTTCAGTTGCACATGGGTCATTTTTCAAATTAGGCCACATACTAGAGCAGAGGTCATGCATAAGTATGTGCAAGCAAACAGAAACTATCCCATGCATATTATCTGACAACAATGCAATGACACTGTAAATAAATGACAAAAGAAACCAGAAAAACCTTCTAAATTCATGGAAATTAAACAACACCCTACTCAGCAATCAATGGGTCACAGAAGAAATACAACAAGAAATTAAACAATATCTACAATTCAATGAAAATTCAAGCATAACTTACCAGTTTGTGGTATGCTATGAAAGCAGTTCTTAGAGGGAAAATCATAGCTATGAACTCACACATTAGGAACACAGAATGGGAACAAACAAACACCCTAATATTGCACCTCCAACAACTAGAAAAAGAAGAGCAAACGAAATCCAGAGCACAAAGACGGGAAGAAATCATAAAGATTACAGCAAAAATTAATTCAATTGAGATGGAGAAAACAGTTCGAAGAATCCACAAATCAAAAAGTTGGTTCTTTGAAAAAGGTAACACTTCTCCACCGCTGGTGGGAATGTAGACTGGTGCAACCATTGTGGAGATCAGTGTGGAGACTCCTCAGAAAACTAGGACTGGAGATCCCATTCAAGCTGGCTATCCCCCTACTGGGAATTTTCCCAGAGGAACTGAAATCATTATATCAAAGTGATATATGTGTACCTATGTTTGAAACAGCACAGTTTGTGATAACAACATCTTGGAAACAACCAAGATGTCTGTCACATGAGGAATTGTTGAAAAAAGATGTGGTATTTCTATATAATGTTGTATTACTCAGCTATAAAGAATGATAAACTTGAAGCATTTATATTGAAGTGGTTGCCACTTGAATATATACTCGTAAGTGAAATAAACCAGACACACATGTGCAAATATTGTATAGTCTCCCTAAGATAAGAAGACAAAGAAGAAATACAAATAGAAATGTACAACAACTAAAGACAATTGAGTCAGCTAGTTAGGGTAAACTGAATGGCATGTGTTGCACGTACTAATCAGCTTTTCTTCTGGATGGTTAACAACCTAAGTTCACAGAAAAAAATTGGAGAAATAGAAGAGCTGCAAGGTCAGCCAACATTTGGCTGTAGCCTTTCAAGGTCAGTGAAGACTCAGGGCATAGGAAAACCTGTACTGTAACATCATGAAACTCAGTTGTGCCCCAAATTTTCTGATCAAGGAGATTATAGAGCCACAGAGGAAAGAGACTAATTATATATAGTGTGCCTGGGGAGAGTCACATGGAGAGAAAACTTTCTTTCAGGCTCTCATAGAGAGCAAACTGGTCAAGCATTGGCCGTGATTCATCCGCATGGATGACCCAGACAAAGGATCTACAGAATAATGTACAGGATTACAAGATAAACTCTGAGGGGACTTCACTGACCTCATCAGAAACAAAAGTTGCATCTTTTGGTATATAGGTCTTGATTTATCTTGGTCTTAACCATCCAGCAGAAAAGTATAAAAATGAGGTATATAACATGGGGCCATAATAATAAGTTGAGCTTTAAATGGCTGTAGTCAACAACTTCTTCAGATAACTCACGATTCTTGTGGAATGCTGGACTGTGTTGGATTGTATCACCGAGATCAAGCACCTAAATTAGTTTAATGACAATGGAGTGCTCATCTTTGACAGGTCTAGACAAAAAAAATGGTATAAAAATGAAGAATCATGATGTGTGTGTATAAACATTACAGTTATGATAAATATGCCATGCTTCTGCATAATTCTATGAGAAGCAAGATTTGTACTAATAGTGGTTGGACAAGATATTAAGTTGGTTTCTCATGCTATGGACAAACAGTAGGGAGAGAACAAGGTAGAAAGTATTAATTATTGAATCTGTGGAATAATTCAGCTATAAAAAATAAGTATATGGCTACACTCTCTTCATTCACTGATTAGAGACATCTGCTATAATAATGGCTGTAATTATAATTTCATGTATGCACCTTGTAGGACACCAAAACATTATGAAAACATTTTACAATGTATTAACTTATCGAATCTGTACTGTTAATTTGTCTTGAAACTGTCTAATCGCTATTTCTTTTTCAATAAAAATAATAATAAAAATGTGCTATTATCTGGAACATGCTTTATGGATACATAGCCCAGCATGTGATTAAACATATTTAGTCACATGTTAAAATACAAAAGAAGGATGAATGTATGCATGATATTTACTGTATGAATTTATCGTTAAAGTACGTTACAACATCTTCACAATAACGAGTTGGAGTTGGGAGTAGAGCTCAGGGGTTCTATGCTTGCCTTGCATGTGCAAGGCCCTGAGTTCAATCTCCAGTACCATAAAATCAACAACAAAAAAAGCAACATATAGGACCAAGCACAAGACATAAATGAGATACATTATAATTAAATGTTGGGAAAAATGAAAGGTAGAGCATGGATATTTTTAAGTTGTCATTATTATTATTTTTCTTATTATTATTTTATGTATTTGATACAGGGTCTCACTGTGCAGCTCAGAATTGTAGTAATCTTCCTGTTTTCAGCTTCTCCAGTGCTGGGATTACAGGTGTGCACCACCATACCCAGTCTCTTGGGGCTCCGCTCAGCCTGCCCTAGGGTGGGGTGGGTGCAGAATTTGGTTCCAGGTATCAAAGCTGGGTCCCTGTGCTTTCCTAAGCAGGTGTTTATTCCGCTGAGCTATCTTGCTAGCCCTACTCTTAAATTTTTGATGTGTATTTTCTGATAGGCAAAGAGAATCTGGATTTGAAACATATACTACAACTTAGAATGAAAAACTTTGGGTAGGTATTCAACTATTCTTCAATCATGAGATATAAACTTGTATTGAAAGTTATTTATGGTGTGCATTGAATTCTCAGTGTGTGCAGCATTTTATTTTATTTCTTGTTGTGGCTTGCACATAGATATCCTCCCAAAGCCTCATGAAGTCCCACGTAGGGTTCTTTGGAGTGACCAGACTATGGATGTATGAGAGGTGATTAGCCCACAGATTGGTTAAGCCCAGTTCTGGGTGTGGATGATGGACTTACTGAAGAGGGAGCAGGCACCCTGGGTGTGGGTGGCATGAACAATACACTCTTGGCCTGGATGGAATGAAGAAAGCAGAAGGGTGGCTGCTGCGTGCCACTCTATGATCTATTTCCCCTCTGCCTTGCCACGTTGTTTTGTAACAAACTGACTGCGGACTGAAACTCCTTTGCGAACTGTGACACCAAATAAGTGTTTCCTTCTGTACCTCATCCATGTTGGGTATTTTTGGCATAATAATAAGAAGGTAACTAAGACAGCTCTCAAAATATGGTATAAATTCAATAATTATTCTGCCTTTGTGTGTGTGTGTGTGTGTGTGTGTGTGTGTGTGTGTGTGTGTGTGCTACTAGGGATTGAATCCAGGAACTTCATGCTGAGCTTTACGCCCAGCCTTTTGTTTGTAACTTTGAGACAGGGACTCACCTAGTTTCTACACTGCTCAAGCAGGACTCAACCAGGATCCTCTTGCCTTATCTTTTCAGTGAGCTGGGATGGAGAGTTTATGCCACTACATTGGGCTAATTATTGTGCTTTCATAAGTGGAGGAAGAAAGACTCATGAAGGTTAAGTAACTTGATAAAAGTCAGGTAGTCAGTTACCAGGCTTAGGAATTTCATCCAGGCTCTCTGCTTCTGGTTTTGAATAGTTAATCAGGATGCTATATTACTTTTTTGTTGCAGTGTAAATTAAATGGACACTTGTTTCTATTTTCCAAATGGCAAGGCCAAGCACTTTTTCCTTTGGTCTTAATACACTGATGAAAACAGACATTTTAATTCCTTTTCAACTTTGTGTTCTCTGGCTCATGAGCCATGAGCAAATAACTAAGACTGGAACAGCTTTCTTCTAAAGCTAGTTAGATAAAAATATAAACACTTCCCATTCCATTAACTAAGAAAGTCTAAGATGCAAAAGGAAACAAACAAACAAAAAAACCCCTTTTCTCTGAATTATTCCACTCATAATTTCTCTATCTTCCTACAAAAAAAAAAAAAAAAAGCACAATCACCCTGCCATGTTCTCTGATCTTTAGATCTGCAGTGTTTTGTCTATTGTGATATCAGGATAAAATCAATATTTGTACTTAGTGCTGTCTTATTGTGTCTAAACAGTTTATGGATTAATAAACGATTAAAATAAAGATAGCTTAGTTTGCTAAACAGTTTGTAATCTCAGTGATACGTATTACCTGTTACAGGTGCATACTGGAGACGTGGGTGAGGCAGAGACAGATGTGTTTATCATGAGGGATTGACTCATATTGTAATGAAGGCCGAAATGCTCCACAGTCTGCTTTCAGCAAGCTGTAGGACCAAGCAAATGTAAAATGGCCTGGATCTAATGGCTTGGGAACTGCAGGTGCCATTGAGCTAAGCCTCAGGCCAAAATTCTTCAGATTTATTGTTTGGAACATCGCGTTACACTAATTGTGTCTACTGTATGGTTTAAAATATTCACTGAACATTTAAAAATGACGACAGCATTTTTCATTTCTGGAAGGTTGTCTCTTTTCCAGTGTGTCTGTTCTTGTTTCATAATGACCTATTACTTCATGATATTTTTTATTTTTATTATATCAAATTACTAGAATATGTCATATACAGATTTTCCAGATTTTTGTGTTCTTTTCCTAGTTGTGTTAATTCTTTAAGGTTTGTTAATGACAAGCTTTCATAATGAAACATTTATTTTTGTGTTGTGTGCTTTTTATTGTACATTTAGTTGTTTTGTTTCTTTTTATAGTATTTTATCCCCAGGGTTTTTGAAGTAACTCATTAGACCAGTCTGGCATGTTTGTTTAGGTTAAGGCCTGTTGCTTTCCTTGGCATCAGTTTTCAAAATAGTAATGTCCTGCTTTAGGATTAATAAATCATTCATATGGCTACATTCCAAAAACTGCTCATAGCAATGATTGAAGATTTTTCTGGTGCTTTTGCTATGAAGGAAATATCCATTTACAGTCTGGTGTTGAGCACAATCTCGTTTCTAGTGTCCTGTCTTGAGTATGACCAAGGCCAACTAGCCTCTGTAAGATCGGACATTTGAACTACCCCTGGTAGAAGCAGAGAAAAATTTATGTTGGGTTGAAATTTGCAGTCTCATGAACATTATTTCAGACTAATATGCACTCATGTATAACAGTAATTTAATGATTGAATACTATTCCTCAAATAGATCAATAATTCTTAAAATGAAGAATGAATGCTGCACAGAATAACCTATTTTTACTTTTTTGGCAGCTAGAAACAACTGGAGGCACAGGCAAATTCTTACCTGAATCTTGACTTTAGCAGGAAGATGCTTTGTGGTTATAGTCTGCTTTTTAACACCTTTTCTTTAGTCCATTTTATAACCATGCATTAGATGCATCATAATTATTTAAATATTTTTTACTCTTAGACTTTCAAGTTCTGCATTTTTCATCCTTATACCATAATAATGCTGAACATCCTATTTGTAAATGCCTCTGCCATAATTTCTTTGGAGTACATTGTGAAAAGTTAAATTGCTAGTTCAAAGAATGTACCTAGTTTAAAGGACTTTAATGCATGTCTACGGCTATGAATTTCTTCAATTGGTTTATAACCTATAACAAAACTGAGGAAGTACACATTTTTAAGCACTTGCAAATGGCTGGCATTATTTACTTTCTTATTTTATTAAAAACATGACAGTTTAAGTTTTAATTATCAATAACTTTCTAATAAATAGGATCAAAGTTTTGAACACTAAATTTATTATGTAGTAATATGGTTGGTCTTTTAATGCTTTAAGCAACATAGTATTAGTGTTTAATTATTATATGATCTTTTAAAAATATTCTGATCTATTTGTTCATGATGCATGTCAGACAGCTTGTGCTTTGGGAACAAATCCCAGGAGAGCACTCTCCCTGCATGGAGGACAGCAAAGATGCTCCCTATGCCAGTTACCAAGAATAGGCGTGTAGACTGGCACTTTGCATTTTGAGGGGCAATATCTGACCCTTCTCATGACTCTAGAATTTCACAAGTGAAACAGCTTCCTTGCTCACAGATTATTTCAGCCACTGAAAGCCTAGATTCATGGCAAGAGAGTCCCCTAAGGGTCAGGAAAGCTGCTCAGAACAGATGGGACATCTTTTACTCATGCCCCATTTATGCTGCAGCTGAGTAGCCTGAGCAAGCTGTTTGCCTGCATTTTATACCTCAGTGGCAAAGGACCTCCTGGCTTATAGCAGTGTGGAACATCTTGAAGAAGTGACAGGGACAGGGTCTAGCCTGCCTGTTCCAGTTACACCTCCTGTGGCATCTCAGAATGTCACATCCCCAGAGCATTCTACACTCGTTCTTGAGAAGTACAGAGGACCGGGATGAAGAAACACAGCTACATAACTCTTAATATTTTTAGTGTAAATTCTAGTTTTCTGTTTCTTTTTGAATTGTAAGTTGACAAAGATGATCATGCCATGTTCTAAAAAGTAATGTTTGGGAAAAATTTACAGCAAAAATTTATCTATTATTTGGAGAAAAGTAGAATTTTAATAATATAAAAATTTTGCATCGAATGCAGTTTATTTCTTTATTTATCAAATATTTTTAGTGACTTTTTTTTTAGCTTCCCTTTTGGTTTTCTAATTTTGCTATTTATAATCATGTATTTTCTTGGGGTTAAAATGGGGTCAGTGCTCCAAAGATTGGGATTGCTGTCCACTGATTTGCTAATACAAAATAGAATTTGATAGGATGAGCCATCAGTGTGACTGTTCTGAAACTCTCATTAAAATATGCCTGAAGTAACAGAAAAAGGCAAAAAAAAAATCATAGCACAAGATGAACAAAGACCGACAGCCTGATGCCAGAATCTGGGAGGAATTGTCACTAATTATAAGGAAGATGGAGCGGTAATAAGGGAATACCTTTCAAGGTTCAGCGTATGATATACTCTGACTTTGAGTCAAGAAGCAGGTGCATTCTGAAAAGTCATAGGAGGCTTGACAGAACTGATAATTTAAGTATTCAAACCCATATGCAGGTTTCTTTCCTCCCTTTCTACCTAGTTCCTACCTCAAAGGCTGGGAGCCTGCACCAGTCAGAAGCCAAGCCATTTAAGCCCTTTCTTCCCTTAGTGGTTAGGTAGTTGCCGAACTGTGCTTTCTCATCTAGCTCTAAGCCTCTTCCTGTGCTGCCCTCCCATTCCCATTGTTTCTGATTAGAGATGTGCAGGAATCAAACAGGGCTTGTCTCTGTATGTATGTGAGAGTATGTGCGCATGTGTCCGAATGTATAAGCAAATATTTTGTGGTTTTCAGAGTATCCCATAATGGTAGCATTGGAAAACACTATCCACATGAGTAAAGTATTGTTCGTACATGTACTGAAAAGAAATTTCTGTTCCAAAGCATGGCAGAAAGGTATTTTTTTCTATGCAAATATTTTTAAAACTGCTCCATAAGGGAGTTTTGAGAATAATAAAGTTAAGAGCTCTAATCCATCATTTAAAAAGAAGAATAATTCAATGCACTGAAGTCTCAAAACTAAGCCTTTTATAAACAGACTATGTAAACTAGAAAAATCAGTAATTAGACATTTTCCTACTGGATTATCTATGATATTACTGCATTTAGAAGCATAACATATTTTTCATTTGTAAATGCAATACAAAAAGTAACAAAAAAGTTAGTGCAAAGACTCTATCTTATCCAATTCTTTTCTATTTTTAATATTGTCTGCTTTAAATGCATGCAGGAAAAATGCACATTTATAATGAGAAGGAAATATTGCTGTACTTCATCTTTTCTAAGAGTAAGATATTAACCAGGCTGAGAAAGAAAATATTACCCAGGTGAGAGAACACACTTAGGATATGCAGTGCCTCTCATTTCTAGTAGAAACAGTGCAAATACGTATAGGCACCCATTTTGGAAGCATGAAGTTTAGTAGCATTCAAGATGTCTCATAGTACTCAGACTTAATGGGGATGCCACAGGCACGTGGCAGCTCCTGTATCTGCTGGTAGAGGAGCGTGCATTCTTTCTTCAGTGCCACCTGATTCTGTCCAAATTGTACGTTCACTTATTCTGTGGCAGTACAGAGCTATGCATGAATATTGCATAGTGAATATTTCCCCAGTGAGCGCAAAATGCCTACAGCTGGTTTAATAGGCTTTAGTTTCATTACTGGTGAAAGTCAACAGTGTGTTTGCTGTAGTGGCCATTATACATCTTCTGAAGTTCCCTTTGGAACTAGGAAGTGGATATGTGGGACAATTTGTGCTTTGTGTTAATATCAGTCACAGAACTTGCTAGTCTCTGCTTTGAGTATTTTAGCTTGGTGAAAAAGATGGAACAATTTCATAGAGACATCCTCTTCAAGCAAATCTTTTCTGAAAGAAAGAGGACAGGCCACACACCCTGAATGCTTGTGGACTAACCTCATAGACTTAGCTAGAAAAAATGAGAAATTCACAGTAAGTTTACCCGTAGCTTCATACTGTTGTTATTAAGTTTCTTAGTACTTATTTATAAAACAAAACAGCACATGTTTGTGAATACTATGTGATTGTGTGTGTGTGTGTGTGTGTGTGCTTTGCCAGAACTAGGGATTGAACTCAGACCCTTGCCCTTTCCAGACAAGCACTCATTCTACTGAGCCATCTCCCTGCCCCCCATCTTGTGATGTCTTGACATGTCAGGTTACATATACTTAGCTCCTTACACATTTAGATTCATATGTTTTATGCCCTGAGATTCCAAGTTAATATTGGCTGAAGGTCTTCTTGCCTGGGATGGGCTTGTTGTGGAAACTTCAGCCTCACTGGTGGGTTTTTACATGTAACTCTCTGGGAGGTGCTTTGAAACCTTTGCTACCAGCTCATTCCAAAGAAAAAGGGATGGATTCCAGCAAAAGAATTTGGAAGCTGGTAGGATTAACAAATGTTAAGAGTGAAGAAACCACAGAACACTCTCTGGAAGTACAGGGGCAACAGTTAAGAAATCTGGGTTCAGGCCAAGGCTGGGAAGTGCTGCTCTGGCTCCAGTCTAAGGACCAAGCACAGCCTAACTTCTTTCTCTGCAGATCTGGACATACTCCCAGCTGGGGCAGTGGGAGGTGTTGGAAAGGCTGATTTCTGATGCTCACAGATTCTTTTGCTGTTTCCATCTTCATCACCCCACCTCATACACAATTTAATATGGCGTTAACTTAGTGGAGATTTATTTTGTTCAGTGGAAATTTTAATGTTCAATCGAATATAGATTATGTATGATTTTAAATGGAACGATTTGGCCCTAGAATTTAGACCTGTAGACAGAGACTGTTCTTAATGCCTAAAAGAGTACCTGAATATTCCATAAATAGTTATTGGGTGAATAGAACATATTTTATTTTCGGCACACTATTCCTATAGTTTTACACTTGAAAATATTTAATATTGTCACAGAGAACAGTAAATAAACATCTCTTGTTATTCCATAATCCAATAATGCTTTTAGCTCTCTTTCAGATATTTATTGTAAATAAATAGATCTAAAATATATTAGTCAGCCGGGCGTGGTGGTGCATGCCTGTAATCCCAGCACACAGGAGGCTGAGGCAGGAGGATTGTTGTGAGTTTGAGACCAGCCTGAGCTACAAAGTGAGCTTAAGGCCAGCCTGAACTGCATAGTGAGACCCTGTCTCAAAAAGACAAAAAAAAAAAAATAATAAAATAAAATATATTAGTCAGGCCCTGGATATAGTTCAGTGGCAGAGCAACTGCCTG
>PVKA01055838.1:0-10104 GCA_004027165.1 Ctenomys sociabilis
TTTTTTTTTTTTTTTTTTTTTTTTTTTTTTTTTTTTTTTTTTTTTTTTTTTTTTTTTTTTGAGACAGGGTCTTCCTATGTAGTTCAGGCTGGCCTTAAACTCACTTTGTAGCTCAGGCTGGTCTCGAACTCACAACAATCCTCCTGCCTCAGCCTCCCGAGTGCTGGGATTACAGGCGTGCGCCACCACGCCCGGCTATATGTCTTTTTAAAAAAGAGATTTAAACATATATATATTTTTACTGTTAAACATACTCAGTTTTTTATATAAAGTAGAACTTGATTTCATGTTTTATATAAAATATTTACCAAAACAATGGAGGGGAGGGGAGGGGTGCGACTTTTGACACTTTTGACTTGAGCTTGTTGGTTAAGCTTCTTCTGAACATTGGGTTTGCTGAGAAATAAAAATCAAAACTTTTAAGTTGGTGAAATGAAGGGCCTAGCCAGCATTGACCTCCTGATGCCTTACAGGAAATTCTGTTTACTTCTCTGCTGCTTTGTTTTGTTTTGTTTTTTGTTTAGGTAGCTTTATGATCACGCACAATTTCTACTTGCATTTGAAGATTAAGTTTACAGAAGTCTGAGAAGAGCATTGTGTGTACGGATTTGGAGCAGGGAGAAAACACAAGATTTTGTTCTGATCAAGGGGTTTGTTCTGACCCTGTTGTTGAAGCAGTTGGCTAGAAACAGTGGCCAGTCTTGCCACGCACTGCTGTGAAATGTGAAGTACTTGTGTTTTTAAAAATGATTTCCTTTGTGTTGATTTTTGTTGTTGTTTTTTAGTGTTGCATGGTTTTATGTCAGAAGTTGTCACCTATTTATGTTGTTCGAAGGTTGAAATAAAACATTGTGCCATTTTGACTCTGTCCTTACTACGGAATTTGCAGGGAAATTTGACTCCTGCAGTTTTTATCAGGTAAGGGATAGAAATCTTGTGCCACAGACTGGGTACCAGCGAATAGTCTCTCAGATACCTGATGTCTCTCAGGTGAGGTAGCACAGCTGAACAAAGTCATCATTCCGGGTTGTCCCTGAATCACAGTGTCTGCAGTCATGA
This sequence comes from Ctenomys sociabilis, assembly GCA_004027165.1. Lineage (NCBI taxonomy): Eukaryota > Metazoa > Chordata > Mammalia > Rodentia > Ctenomyidae > Ctenomys > Ctenomys sociabilis. The sequence goes on from PVKA01055838.1 coordinate 1,060, forward strand.
AACCTGCAGCATAGTAAGGTAGGGGGACCCTGACTTTCCTCTTAGCCTCGGAGGCCTCGAACTGTCCAGAGGCCACTTAGTAGGCAGGGGAGGGAAGGGCGTGACCACCTATGGTGATTCCAGATAGTGTGGGCCCAGCACATCCATGCTGCAGCAGCTCTGCTATCAGGGGCTTTGTGCGGGGAGCCCTCGTGCTCCCCATACTAGCTTTGCACAGCATTTGAAAACTCATCTCAGCTGACCCCGATTTGAAGCTTGAGCTCTGAATTGAATCACACGGTAAACATTAGTCAGGGCTGGGGACTGCAGAGGTTTCTCTGCATTCTTCCCTCTTCATTCTGAGTCCACAGGAGTTGGGTTACAGTGGGTGGGAAGGGGTTAGGAGGGTTTTATTTTTCCTTAGGACTTTGAGTTAGTGAAAGATCCTTGTTACACAAAAATGTGCACAAGATTTGAGAAGCAGCAGCAGAACAAATTTGCAAGATAATCCGGTCTTTGTGGTATGGATTTAATTCAGGGATAAAGATAAACAAGCTTAAACTTGTTTCTGAAAAACACCTGCACGCCCCACATTACATGCAAATACTGCCTGGGTGTCGGATGCATGCCTGTGAGCACGCTGCAGGCCTGTTGAGTGTTAGTGTGGGGTTTTTGTGGGGTAGAAAACAAAACAGCTTTGCCTGTGGTACACATTGCTGTAAGTAAATCCTGATGAAAGATTTCTCACAATTTCTAAGTGCAACCCTGAAGTTTCCCAACACAGCATCAGTCAGAGGAGCACAGGACCGGCTGCCGATGTGGTGCTGGGAAAGGTTTGTGTTCGAGACAGGCCACTCCCATCACCCTGGCCTGGAAGGAAGAAAATCACTTGAGTTTGAATAAAATGTATTTCATTTGGTTTTAATTGAAGGTCGTACAGTGGTTTTTGTTTTTGTTTTTATTTTTTTGTTTTTAAAGAATAAGCACTACAGCCGGGCGTGGTGGCGCACGCCTGTAATCCCAGCACTCGGGAGGCTGAGGCAGGAGGATTGTTGTGAGTTCGAGACCAGCCTGAGCTACAAAGTGAGCTTAAGGACAGCCTGAACTGCATAGTGAGACCCTGTCTCAAAAAAAAAAAAAAAAAAAAAAAAAAAAAAAAAAAAAAAGAATAAGCACTATGGGCTGGGGAGATAGCTCTGGAATACGCGCTTCCTTGGCAAGTGCAAGGGTCTGAGTTCAATCCCTGGTTTCACGAAAAAAGAATAAATACTATAAGCAATGCAGAATTTCACTAAACAATAATATGAATTCAGCAATGGTTATATTGCATATTGTGTCTTCAAATTTGTTGTTCAGATTGCCAGACATAAGCCAGATATAAGTATGCAAAATTGATCAAAAAAAAAAGAAAAATTTAAGCATTAATTGTCTCTCTCTTTATTTTCAGAACCAGTGATTGACCTCGGGCCCTTGGCCTTGCCAGGGAAGTGCTTTTCCACTGAGCCATCTCCCCAGCCCCTAACTGTCCCTTTTAGTAGATGAGTAGAAATCAGCAGTAATATCCAAAACTTTTATATATACACACACATGCACATTTTTTTTCTTCCCTCATCCCAGTTGTTTCTGACTGGCCTGATACAAGGAGGGGCTGGGCAGGAGAACTGCTCCTCTGGCCCAGGGCTGGTAGGGTGGGGGCACAGGCAGCAGGGAAGGCGCCCTGCATGAGAAGATGCTTAGAGTGACTGGCGGCCGCTTCCTTCATGCTGTCACTGCAGACTTTGTTAACATAGTTCCATTCAAATGAAGTAATGAACTGGGTCACAGTGGAGAAGTGGACGTGTAAAACCCTTACCTGAAGACCAGGGCTTCCGGGCTGGCGGAGTATCTGACATGTCCTAGGGGGGCCTAGGGAAGGTACCTTTGTAGAAGTCTTCTATCTGTTGCTGTTGGAGCTTGGCAGCCGAGGCTTTTCCCTCTGAACTTGTTCTCCCCGTGCTTGGCACCCTCCACCCCCCTGTGGCATAGTCACAATCACAGCTGTAGACATTGCTGACCTGGTGGGGGTCATGATGGCTAAAGCATTGTTTGTTCCCTTGTCCATAGGCCATTCAGGAACCACATTGGTGTCATCATCCTGGGGTGCCTCGGCATTTTGGGGCACAGGAATGGGGTTTTGGCTTAGGACTGCATGCTCTGTCTCTGCCCTCACGTGTCCAAGGAGGGATCTTGTTTTTTCTTCATTATGGTCACAGAATATCTTTGCCTGATGGGCCCTTGTGAAAACTTTATGCCTAGTTATGCCCAACAGGAGGACAAGGTGGCCTGGATTGTGTTACAGCGGGAGACCCTGTGACTGGGCTCTAGCCCCAGGCCGTCTCGTGAGCCCTGCTCAAATGCCTCACTGCTTGCTTCCTGTCACGTCAGCTCCTCACTGACCCCAGAGATCAGGTGGTGTTTTGATACAGGTTCAGTGCCTCTGCTTATCTAGTAACTGCTGCAAGGCAGCAAAACACTCCAGTATAGCCAGGCACCCAGGTGTATCCAGGTGGGTCCTGCAGCTAAGCAGCTGGTGGTGCTGAGGGAGTGAAAGTGGCCCTGGGGAACTGGGGCTGTGGGGTGGTGGCAGAGTCCTGAGAGAAGGAAAGGGGAGGCCATTGTGGAAAGTGAGCGGGCACACCAAGAGTAAGGGAGGTTCAGGGGTGAGCCCCGTGTGTTACCCTGGGTCCCTGCGAATCTTCTCTGCACTGCAGCAGTGGGAGAGGAAGCTGCTTCTCGGACTGGACCTGGTGGTGTCTGCAGGCTCAGTCTGGTGGCAGTCAGATTCCTGCATGGTGACAGCTACATCTTCAAGGCTGTGTCCAAGGTCAAGGGCGCCTGCCTTTGTGTTCCTCATTGTGCTTGTGCCTGAACTGGCCTTGCTGGAGGAGACCAGGCCGCACTCGCCAGTGAACCATCAGGTTCCAGATGGCAGTGTCTGTGTGCATCCAGCTTTGTGCTCTGTGCCGATGCCTCCTCCTGTGTCTGCAAACCTCTGAGGAGTCTCCACAAAGCCAGAGCCCACTGGCGGCTGTGCCCAGCGCAGCCCAGAGGGGCAAGGCAAACCCTGACCCCTAGAACTGTGAGCCACATACGTGTAAATGTCCAGTCTGCACCCTGAAAGGATGCAGGTGAAACTGATTTTAAGTCAATATTTGATCTCAAATGTTGGAAATAGTATTTTATTTTTATTTTTTTGTATTTTAGTACAGGGTCTCACTACATAGATCTGACTCATAGTGGTCCACCAGTGTTCAGCCTCCCAAGTGCTGGTATTATAGGCACTTGCCACCATGCCCAGTCTCAATCAAGGTCTCACAGCAGCCCCCAGGGAGGTGGGGCTGGCACGGCACACTGGGGTTCGAACTCGGGTGTCTGCCTAAGCAGGCACTTTAATCTGCTGAGCTATTTGGCCAGCCCACAAATAGTGTTTTAATGCAATTAGTGTTTCATGTTGAGAATATTGCCCAGCTCTTTGAGGACCGGCCACATTCCAAGAGGCAGCCAGAATTCTGGGGCAGCAGGCCTGGCTTGGCCTTGTAACGGCATTCAGAGCCCTTCTATCTTGGAGCAAGTCTGAAGTTCTCCTGTGGTGTTAACACACTTTCGAAAACCAAGAGAGCTACCCCGGGGGCAGGGGCAGGGGATCTGCTCAGTGACCCCTGTTTGAACTGAGATTTTTATTCTTCAAGAAGGTGATCTTGATTTTGTAAGTGACCTTGACTCTAGGAAAGGGGACATTATTCTTTCAGCTTCAAAGTTAAATACTAATTATGTTAGTTGGGAGATACTATTTTTTTTCTAAAAGTGGTAGCATGATGAAAAAAACCTAAGTTTGAGTGCCGGGGAGATGGCTCAGTGGAATAAGTGTTTCCCTGGCAAGCACAAGGGCCTGAGTTCAATCCCCGGTTGGGGGGTGGGGGGAACCTAAGTTTGAAATCTCATTTTTTTATAGCTTCTGATCCAGTTATTTTGACTTTGCCCTCAATCTGTTGTGAAGTGGCGGCATGTGGGATATTATCTTTAGGGTTGTTTGAGGATTATGGCTAAGTCCTGCCAAGAATTTAGGATAGTTACTGGCATATAAAGCACATAACACATGTTGAAGTATTATTAGATGGCAGAACTGAAATTCCTTGGGCCTTGCATTGAAAGTAAGGGAAGGTGTGGAATGGCTTATGGGAAAGAACGGTGAGAGACTGAACTGAAGCGAATGAACGTGGGGGTTTAGTGCTCCTACTTTTGTTAATATATGAGGATTGTATAAAAATGTTTTCTTCCCACTTCATTACAGAATTTACTGAAAGAGAAATTGTTAAGATAATTTAACATGTCTATGAAACACGGTATAGATCTACCTGAGGGACATGTGTGCATGTGTGTGTGAATACATGTGCGTGTGCATTTTATGTGCGTAGAAATCAATGAACGCTTCCTAGAAAGCTTTCAGCTTGCTGAATCTGTTTTTGCAAAAAAAAAAAAAAAAAAAAATTGAATATTTTTATGGCTTGAGATATAATTCATTTATTTAAATTGTACAATTTGGTGGTGTTTTCTAGTGTACTCAGAGTTAGCCATCCCCACAGTCAATTTTAGAATGGTTTCATTATCCTAGAGAAAGTCCCTATGAATGGGAAATAAGAATTAAGATGTTACATGTGTGTACCAGCTCCTCATGGTGAATGCAGTCATTATGTGCTGCAAACATGGACTAATAAAACCTAGAAAAATTTAAAAAGACTCCAGATGGTCCCAGTTTTCCTCCAGTGTCTTTTTTTTTTTGCGGAACTGGGGATTGAACTCAGGCCCTTGTGCTTTCCAGGCAAGTGCTTATTCTACTGAGCTGTCTCCCCAGCCTCTTCCTCCAGTGTCTTGCACCTTGAGCCTAAGCCCTGGATAGCCATGAATTCACCTTCTGTATGCATAGGTGTGCCTCTCTGTTCTTCACTAAGATGGAATGAAATAATAGATCTTATATTTTGTTTTTATTTAGCACTGCATTTACAAGGTTCATCTGTGTTCTGTCATGTCTCAGTACTTGATTTTTACTGCTTCAGAGCACTCCATCATGTAGACATATCGTATTTTACTAATCTGTGGTTTAGGATTAGTGAGTCATGCTGCTGTGGACATTCCTGGGCCAGCTTCTGTGTGGCTTTTTTCCCCCATTGTGTGTTCCTCTGTTCCTTCTTTACTTTCTTTTGTTTACAAAGTATGTATCATGGGTCCAGGAGATGGCTCAGTGGAATAAGTGCTTCCCTGGCAAGCACAAGGGCTTGAGTTCAATCCCTGGCTCTGGAAAGAAAAAAAAAAACAAAAAAAAAAAAAAACAAAGTATGTATCTGTTTAACCATAGTGTTGCGTTCTTCTTCCCCCTTTTCTATCTGTAGTAGCCCCGGGTAGGCAGGCAGGCAGGCCATGGTGTGGGGAAGAGTGAAAGATGCATCGTGAGCTTGGGGAACAGCGTAGGCAGGGGCGAAGGAGGGTGAGGGTGGAGTGGGTACTGAGGCCTTTGGGCTTTCGTGGCTAATGAGCAGGGTTGGCACAGGAAGTTGTCGGAAGTGGCTTTGTCTGGAGCAACCCTGCCTATGGCTGGAAGGCCTGGGGCTGCCTGGGCCTCTCGCTCTCCAAAGGCCACATTGGGTTTCCTCAAGCATGAGGGGCAGCTGAATTCAAAGAAGATGGTGCGTTAGATTTTCTGTCACTGTGACAAAGTACCTGAGACTTTTTTGGTGTAGAAGAGAAATTTTATTTTGACTGAACATTTCTGAGGCTTTAGTCTATCAATACCCAGTCCTGTTTCTTGGGCCTGTGGCGAGGCTGTACATCTTGGTGAGAGCTTGGGGCAGATGAAACTGGTTGCTTCACAGAGAGGGGGGGTGGGGTGGGGACTGGAGTCTGTGTAGTTCAGATTGGCCTCAAATGCCCTGCACTTCTTCTACCCCCACCTCTGAGTGCTGGGATTACAGGTGTGCATCACACCCAGCCACGTTGGGGGTCTTTGGAGAGCAACTTCACAAAACTGCAACAGGAGAGTTCTTATTTATCTAATAGTTTCAGTCCCTAATTGGGCTGGTACCACAGACAGGGAGCATAAAGGAGAAACAGGTCACGGCAGGCAGAGGGTAATACAAGCTTGGGGCTTGAACAGTGTTTTTCTGGCCTTTTGTGTCATCCACACTACTCAGGGAGGGTAGCAGGCACACACTTAATTGTCGTGTCCTCGTGCCCAGCATGCACCATGAATCAATTCAAGCATCACACACTCTAGATCCAGCCACCGCTGAGAAACTTCCACCTAGACTGCACGAGGCTTTGGGGAAATATCTAGGCCGAATCCCTAACAAAGACTCATACGTAAGCCTTTATGTAAAAAGCATTTAGGCCATCAATAGGTGTTCTTGTGGAAACAGAAAGCAGACTTTCATCAGGCCTTGTACAATATCACTCCTGCTTACTTGGGCCTCTCACAAGTTAGAGGACTGGTCTAGCTTTAAGGAGGCAGAGGAACAGAGCCTATACCTTGATGAGGGAAGGAATTATTATTTTTTTAAATTATTCATGTATTTATTTGGTACGGGGTCTCAGTATGCAGCTTGGAAATGTAGTGATCCTCCTGTCTCAGCCTCCTCAGTGCTGGGATTACAGGCCTGTACCACCATGTCCAGTTTCAGTGGCCAGCACAGCATGCTATGGGTTCCAGGGCCAGCATAGTGCTGGGGATTGAACCTAGGTCTTTGCGTTTGTCAGGCAGGTGCTTAGACCATTGAGCTATCTCCCCAACTCCCCAGGGAAGAAATTCATGCAGAGTTATCCTAGGGATTGACAAAGATGCAGGAAGAGGTTAGAGCTCTTTGGCTGATGGCACTCAGAATTCAATGGAGGGTCCCAGTGCTGCCAGGAGCAGGGTGAGGGAGGCAGCATCAACTGTGGGCTTTCATCAGACTTTTAGGCTAGGACCTTGGCTGTATTTCCAGCTTTCTGTGTTTTGTTGATTCTGCTTCATTTCTGAACCCAATTTTCCCACCTTCCCATTCGTTTTGGAGTGGCAGGGCATCCTTTGAATGAATCCTCTGTTTAATTTAGCTGTGGCCTGCTTCTGTTGTGACACATCTACGGATCCCAGTGGATGCTCCGGCCACTAAGAGAATCATTAAGGATTATAGAATGAAAATAAGATCGTTTATCAAAGAGGAAACGAATCTAGATAATAAACACTTGAAAATTGTTCCGCCTCACTAGGAAGCAAAGGAAGGCACACCTTAACAAACAGCAGTGGCTGCCTTCTTTTTTTTGAACTATGTTTATAACATAAACAAATTAATGTAATCAGAGGTGCAGAGGGCTTGGTGAGACCAGCTTTCTTAGACTGCTAGTGAGACTATATTGGTCTAGCCTTTCTTACCGGCTATTTATTGGGCAACAAATATGTACCTTGAACATTGAAATGAATCACTCCTTTTAAGTTACTTCTGGGAGCCACTCTACAATTCTTAGCAGTTGGACAGAAATGTATTTAGGAAGAGGGCCATGCTGAGGTTATGTTTTATTTATTTATTTAGTTTTGGAACTCAGGATTGAACTCAGGACCCTGCACTTACCAGGCAGGTGCTTATTCTACTGAGCTATCTCCCTGGCCCTGATGTTATATTTTAGCAAAAATCAGAAACTTGAATGACACAAAGTGATATTATAAAGTATGTTGTCATTAAAAAATAATTGTATCCCAACACTCAGGAAGCTGAAGCAGGAAGATCACCGCTATGTATTTGAGGCCAACCCAGAAAGCAAGGGAGACACTGTCTTAAAAAAATCAAACTGAAACAGCAATTTGTAAAGAACTAAAGATACAGGATGGAATAACATCAAGTGATAAATTACTAAGTAATAAATTAAGCAAAAATTATACATGTGGCGCATGCCTGTAATCCCAGCACTCAGGAGGCTGAGGCAGGAGAATTGTTGTGAGTTCGAGACCAGCCTGAGCTAGAAAGTGAGCTAGCTTAAGGCCAGCCTGAACTGCATAGTGAGAACTTGTCTCAAAAAAGACAAAAAAAAAAAAAAAAAAAAAAAAGGACAAGCAGGGCCTACAAAGTGAGCTCAAGACCAGCCTGAACTGTATAGTGAGACCCTGTCTTAAGAAGACCAAAAAAAAAAAAAATAAATTATACATGTGATAGAGATCAGTCATGATCCAGTCAGGGAAACAAGCCACTTAGCATTTCAAACAAACAGAATTTGTTATGGGAAGTGCTTCATAGGTGATGAAGAACCCAAGAACCCATTGTTAGGTTGAAGTGATCAGGCGATGGACAACAGCAGAAGACCCTCACCTGACACACAGAGCAGATGGAGCTACTGTCCGGAGGCAGACAGACGCACATCCTGCCACACCCCTTCCCTTTCCATCTTCCAGTCTCCACTGGCCCCCACTGGCCACATCTAGCCCGAAGCCACCTGGAGCCAAGGACAGGCGATACAGATGGATGTAGATCGACAGTGACCCTGCACAGCCTGGTCCTGACTACATCAACGTGGATGTGTATTAAAGATGTTAACGTCTTTGCTAATGGGTTTTATAGGTAGCACCTTTTCCTGTGTTCTCTAAAGCACTTGAACAATATTATTAAAATACCAATTGTGAAGTGTGTGTGTGGGAGGTGCCAGGCATACTCAGAAGGTGATCCACGTGTAGTTAGTGGCGGGTGCTGGCGTTCGGGATGCCAGGCCTCTCTTCTTCCCCTGGGTTTATCAGGGGCTGTCAGAGCTTGGTGTCCATCCTTCGCAGCGGCCATCAGGGGGCGCTCCAGCGCAGCACGTGAAGCCTGAAGTCTGGATAGGCGCAATCATTTCCTAAATAGCTTGAGAAATTAATGAGAAAGCCAAACTGAAGACCCTTGAAACTTGAGGGTCTTCCTTTTTTTCCTTTCTTTCTTTCTTTCTTTCTTTCTTTCTTTCTTTCTTTCTTTCTTTCTTTCTTTCTTTCTTTCTTTCTTTCTTTCTTTCTTTCTTTCTTTCTTTCTTTCTTTC